>SMSR01011631.1:1862-22238 GCA_019453355.1 Ceratina japonica | reverse complement strand
TCTTGTGGATCGAAAAATTGCCTTTTTGAATAATTATAACGATTACAATCGAACGAAAGTAGTATTCGGTCTCAGCAAAATGAAACAGTATACTCATCATTCAATATAATCATTATAAGTATTCTCGAATGCGATCCATTAATAAACGTGAGAGATTTGCATACAGAATGCTCTGTATGCATGTACATATGAGTACTAGTAAGAGAAATCATTTTTTAGTGATAATTTATGGAATGGTATCANCCCAGAGATTCCTGAGATTAATATACTTGCCACTAACTCCCAAAGTGCTTTTATAAATAATAGCAATTTTTCAACTGCGCGTGCAGGATTTTAATTATGACGATGTTGTAGGTGTGCGCATGATTGCGACATTTTTGTAAACTCGGTCACAAAGCCCGGAGGCCCTGGGGCCAGTTTTCATATTTTGTTGATTAATTTTAGGACTTGTTACTCTTAATGATGTACCGCGGTAAAAACACTGTACCTCATTCGTTAACGTCATTGAGGGAGCCCTAATAAGTTCATAAAAGCTAGCTCGTTGGAACGAAATTAATGCAACGTCTATGGTCGAACTCGTACATGCAAATTTGTACCAATCGCCTCCCTCCGGTGCATAATTGATCTAAAATACCTATTGCTCAATGCCACTGCTATTTTATCTAAACTGCATTTGAGCAGAATTATGACATTCATTGAATAGTAGAGGTGAACGAACCTGTCCAAAGTTATTTGAGAAATTTCGTTCCCACTTTCAATTATAGGTTTTGATTTGTTTCGCAATAAGTAGCAAGTCATCGAGACCGTAGGTCTGTAATTTAATTGGATTTCTTCTGTGATGCAATTACAGATAACGTTCATTATTTAATATCATTTTAAAAAAGAGAGAAATGGAATTGAATCCGTTCAAAGGAAATTCAAGGTGTTCACGACTACTTTTTCTACAAAAAACTCTTCTCCTCTGTGAGGGATCGTTTTTTACGAACTCTTTCATTGGAAGTAATGGTCACGCACCGTGAGTTAGCCAACGCCGGTATCTAATCTAATTTTATCGAACACGCGTAATATCTATCAGTGCCCCGATCGGTGAGCTCACTCGCGCTTCTAAAAATCCCGATTCCTTGACGGTGACGAGGCCTGTCTTTAAAATGGCCACACCTGCATATTGTTTATAACTGAGCGGGAACACGTATCTGGACCAACATTTGTCCCACGCGAATTCCTTTAACGTTTAACGGCACCGTCGTACGCGTATCCTCAATCGGCGCCGTTTTCTTTTTTCCCCACCCGATAGCAATCAAAATACTCGATCAATTGCCGTCACGAATCGAGTCAAATTGGCCCCGACCATCCAAACCGGTTGATTCATTACGCAAATGTTTGACAAGAGTGCGTTCACCTTCGGACACCTGTCGATACGGTGACTTTAATTAAACCCGATCCGAGAGACGATCGTGACGTCCGGTAAAAATTGCCCCGAGATGAACAGTGGCAAGGTCTTCCAGCTGGAATTTCTCCGACAGTCGCCGGGATGCCGCGGGATCAAGGTTCCGGAATTAATTGTTCACGCTAATTTCTTACTTCATTAGTAGTGAAATCTGCCTCGAGTAAAGGCGTAAAGTCATTTATATTTATTAAGAACGAATCTGTTTCTGTGACATCAATGGGCATTCGTAGCCCATCTATTCGCATTCATTTAATTGTATTTGATAGTCCAGCCTTGAAAATGTAGCAATGTAGCTAATGGAATTCTGTTTTTATTGACTTTGAGCTGCGTAAACCCTATTTATCCGCAATGGGACTCATGAGGTGGGCGCACCGAATGACTTCATCCGAACGCGTTCTCCTTTCAACAGGAAACCGTTCTAGACTAGCGCTGGCCGAGTTGTGCGCTGTCGGCCAGTTTATAAATCGAGCGAATGCATCCTGCAACCATTGCGTGTACGCACGATTTATGAAAAACAAATTGAATAGTAGTCAAACAAATTACTCGACAGTGGCAGGACGTATATATTAATATAATATTAGCTGCCGTGTGCGTTGTTTCATTAATTTATCAATATCCCACGGCTTGTCTTTCAAGTTTTTTGTATAAAATGGTGTAGCGACAAATTAGTATAATAAATGTCATCAAAAACTTAGGACGCGATCTACAAGTGGTTTTTTATGATAATACCATCATCGTAAATTTATCAGGATATCAACACAGATTTTTTCACTTTAGATCCAACACTTTACGGTGTCAATGATAGTATATAGTATAGCTTTAGAATAATTTTGAAACCCTGAGTGTGAGAATATTTTAATTACGATACATAATAATAAATTATAAATAGAAGCACAGCGAATATAGGAAACATCAATATTCGTTCATTATGGTTGGACACTCTCATCAATAACTATTTGAATTAGTAACTATCAAGAGAGAAATTGAATTTGCTGCTCGTGAGGAAAATATCCCGGAGTTTTGTTTGATTACATGACAGAATTCGTTGCATGGTGCACAGGACAACCCGCAATCTCGGTTTTCACGATGGTCCTTGACGAAATCATGCTGGGAATGAACGTATCTTTTATCTCACTTTACGACTCTTTAAGGACAATCAAGAACTCGAAGAGGAGTCTGTAATTAAAAATTTTTTCGTAGTAATTCCGCCTGAAAAATTTAATGCTTTTTCATGTTCTTATTTTATTTCATCGTCTTTGCTGTGGAACGTCTTTGTTTCGAGCTTTCAATTCGTGTTCGCTGGTTTTAAAATTTGTAATAAAAACTGCAATTAGTCGAATCACAGGCAGGAATTTAATGCGTCTTTGTCTCAAAACGCAGTCGTATATATTCATGAATAAAAAATGCATTTTGAAAATGATCGAGATACAAGTGGACGCATTGCGCTGTGATCGCAGAGAAATGTATAATTCAGATACGACAGCAGAGAAAGAGAGAAGTGATAATGGCAGGATGCCGATTTTTACGGACGCACTTCCGCTGCGCGAGGAATTCTTTAAAATCCCATGGTCAAAGTCACGCTACAGGAACACGTATCCACTTATCTTAATTCACTACGTTTGAATAAATGAATATTGATCGGACTCTGAATGATTCCGCGCTGCCTTCAATTTCTTTCACGCTCGTTTTACGTACACACGCGTGTCAACGATGATCTACATGTTTTCGAATTCTAATACCAGGAAGTGAATAAAGTACTTTGCAAGATTGAAGAGTAGCCATCATGCCCATTACACAATCGATAAAAAAGTGAACAGAATTACCCACTTCAGGATGAATTTTAACTAGGAACAGTATCATACATTCTGAATACATTTACTCGACGGCGTAAATAAATTTCGAAAGTTCACTGAATGATCATGTCTCCTTATACATTTACAACTCGCCCGTGTACTCGCTTCCGCGAGCCGATGAATCACGGCGGGTGAATCAAACGCGAAAACGTATCAAAATACGCATCGGCCTTTATCGCGCGTCGAAGGCCGGGCGGTTTTAAATACGCTAGGGTAGAGAAACGAGATGGTTCGCGAGATAACAAGGTGACAAGGATGGAACGGCCGGTTAAAAACTCGCCGGCCGTAATAAGCCGCGCTCGTTCGCGTAGTTTACCGCGGGCGTAACGCGATTTATAAATTGCGCGGATGCACCTGGCGCGACCTTCGCCCGATCCCCGAACGCCGGCCGCTTTATCGTCCCGCCGGGCTAGCGGGTCCTCGCGAATTGAAAAATAAACATCAACCCGAGGCGACGCGACCCGCGCCTCCGTACGCGCGGCTCGTAAACTACTTGCCAACTTGTTCGCCCATTCCGCGTGGCTTTAATGTTGCCCGCAATCGCCCGTCCGGCCGTTTTCCCCTTCGCGGATAGGCGCTCGAGAGACAACGCAGCGTTTCGTGATCCGTATCTCGATGCACTTAACAGATAACAGGTAACTCTTATTGAAAGCGGTTCACTGTTTTCTGGTGTCCCCCTCGTCCGGCCGTTCCCGCGTGTAAAAAACCTGCCGTACAACTTGATTTGTTATGCCCGAGAAAATAGCTGATCTTTTACGGCAATTTTTTAATCTCCAGCGTGAAGTTTAAATGAAATGTTGTCATAAACGAGCTAGCGATTACAAACACTTTCTTATTTGCTTTAAAAAAAAGTCTTCACGCATTTTACTGAGTTGACACTTGGTCCAATTTTTTCAGGTACTGCTGCAGGCGGCACTGGTGTGGGACGAGGTACACGGTGCTCCAGCGAAGAGGAACGACATACTCGCGGGCACGGAATTCCTGTCGGTGTTCATAAACGGCGCAATGGCCACGCCGCCTCAGCGGCGGAAAGGCTTCAGGCGAGGTGGAAACGGGGCGGCGATCGCCGACAGCGCGACGGCCGAGTCGCATCAGCACGAGGCGTCGATCTACCGGATATCGCGGAATCCGGGTAACAGGCAGGTGATCCCGAGGGCGCGGAACACCGGTGGCCGCGAAGAGGTCGTCCGGTTCTATCCCATAAGCCATAAAACGCTTGAGAACAGGCAACAGAATCTGGCGTCTTTAATCGACGAGCTGAGCTCCAGCAGCGGCGCGTCCTCGACGCGATTAGCTCCTCAGGCGTCGAACGCGACGACCGCGACGACAGTCAGAGACAACAAGTCATCGCTACCGGCGAGGAGCAACGCTACCAGCAGCTCGGCCAACAAAGGAGTCAGTCGACAGAAAGTTATAGGCGTCAGCGTGACGTCCACTGTCGAGGCTACGCCGTACAAGGTCAGGGTGGAGCATTACGATAACACGGACTCCACTCGACAACCGAGCCCCATCGGAATTTCGTCTAAGGATGTCACGAGAGAGCTGAGGAATGCCACGACGCGAACGCCTACGGCGAAGAGCCTGAACACGACCGCGAGGACAACGCCGACGACGACCACTCCTAAATCATCGACGGCCGCGTCGCCGTCGCCTTCCAGCTTCGTCACGGAGGAGCTCAGCAACATCGTCTCCGAGTCGAACAGGAGCGAGTTCTCCGTTGACGAGGGTTCGCCGAGCACCAGTTGGCGCGACCAGAGCTCGATCACGCCGGGCCCGGTCGCCCGGCACACCACCGCCTTTGTCGACCGTCAAAAGGAGACTAATAGCAGCGACGTACCGGAGGATATGATCACTCTGCCGACCGAGGAGAATTACGAGCTGCCGGAGGAGAACTCGGAGCCGAAGGAGTTCAGCGAGGAGCCGGTCGAGATGCACTCGGAACGGTTCCAGAGCCAAGGCCGAAAGGCCGGCAGACACTACGACACTTCTAACTACAATCGTCCCGGGGCGAAAGTGTATAGTCAGGCTAGGAATTACAAGCCATCCAGACCGTACAGCGAGCCGGCGAAATTGTACAGCGAGCCTGCTAAAGTCTACAGCGAGCCGGAAAAAGTTTACGGAGAACCGGCGAAGATGTATAGCGAGCCGGCGAAGGTCTACAGCGAGCCGGCGAAGGTGTACAGCGAGCCGGCCAAGGTGTACAGCGAGCCGGCCAAGGTTTACGGCGAACCCGAGAGAGTTTACTCCGAGCCGTCGAAAGTTTACTCGGAACCAGCCAAGGTTTACTCGGAGCCAGCGAAGGTTTACTCGCAACCCTCGAAGGTTTACAGCGAGCCGAGCAAACTGTACGATTCCGAGGGACAACCGTTGAACCAGGCGTCGCGTAGCGGAGAGCCTGACGAACAGAATTATGAGGTCGACGAGTCCGTCAGCGTCAGCAGCAACGGGAACGTCCACGGGCCTCAGATAATGCTCACCGAGCCATCGAACGCCTCCGAGGTGGAGGACGGGCACAAGGTGGGCTACGTGGTCGAGGGTAGGAACTATAGGAAGTACAGGGTCGAGGAGAGAACTCCGGACGGTTTCATTGTCGGTGAATACGGAGTGGTTAGTCACGACGACGGCTCTTTGAGAGGAGTCCGGTACACCGCGGACGGTACCATCAATCCTCGACTAATCTACGACGCGCTGATGAAGTTCCTTGCTCTTTGAAGAAGAAATAGTAACTGAGGCGAGTCGACGGGTTGCGTGGCTTTATTTTCTGACGAATCCGTCTCTTTGATCCACTTAGACTGGTCTAGTTTAATCCTAATCTACTCTGTTCTTCAATTTGCTCGACAAATTGATATAACGTTCAGAAAATGAGAATCTTTTGAATTTGAATTTCATCGGATCGAACAAAGTGGATCGTGCATTCTCGCCTTTAAGAGACGAAACGAAACGACTGATATTCTCAACTGCCTCAGAAAGTAATTTTAAGCAGCGAGCTTTTAATTTGTAAGGACTGATGTAAGACCTACGTTTGAATTATTCACTGTTTCCCAAAACGTCGCTGGATTTACTTCGAGATTCCTCTTATTTAAATTTTTTTTTAACAGTTTCTTGTGCATTTTCTTCTGTCAACATAACGTATGTATGTCGAGCATGCAAGATATTAAGAAGTAATTAGTGACAGAAATTACACCTGGATATTAAAAACAGGAGAAACTTTTTTATCAGTCTTTTACGATTGAAAGCGACGCGACGATGTCGACGGAACCGAAACTGACTGATTCTTTCGCTCTTGCCAACGCAACTGCCTCAACGATTAATTTATAAGTCCAACCTTGTCTAGGATCTCTCGTTGACAGTGAAAAAGCGGTGAAAATATTCGCTGGACGATCCGATCGGAAGGAACGCGGAGGAATCCGACGCGACACCCGCCGGTTGCGAAACGCCCGCAGACAAATGAAAGCGATTCCTTTCGGTGGCGAAAGTACGAACTTTTGTGCGCGCATTACTCAGAGATGGCCTTTGACGATCGTGCCACGACCGAGGGACATTTCTTTTCCCTTCGTTCGTCTAGCGATTACGTCGCGAGTAACAAGAGATCCTCTGATCGTGGCGCCAACCGTGTAGTTGCGTAATTTTTCTTGTGATCGCGTTCAATCGTGTCTCTTTACCCTCGCCGGGATTTCTGCGAACGTAGGACGGGTGAGAAAGTGGCGATTTTACGCATCACGATACACTGCGATATACTGGTTACACTTAGAAATTTTTTACGCTTCTTCTTATTCTTTTTTTATTATTTAATTATTTCCTTTATCCTTATCGTATCTGTTTATCGACAACGTATACTCGTGTTTATATGTATAACAAGCATGCAAGTCTCGTTTATTTAGAATCTATCTAATGGATTTAAACTAAAGCAGTGATTAGTTGATTTTATATATAAAATCGAAATTACTTGCGTTTAATCGAAAAATATGACTGGAGCATGAAACTGTGTGGAGCCGTTTTTAACGGGATGCAAGGGAGAGTAGAGTAAGCGAACGGAGGAGCGGAACATTTAAAGAACGAATCGACTGAACGTGTTACTTGTCGCGTGCTTTCGTCACGGTGATGCTTCTGCGATGAAAAAGCGTGTCGAGAGGAGCCGCAGCTGCTAGGGCCTCGGTTTTGGATCGCACTTTATCAATTTAATTTATCGGTATCGCTCGGAGGCTCCGCCGCTGCGGCGAAACCCGCTGACTTGTCACGGCAGCGTCACTGTGCACCTCTTATGATTTAAGCGTTTCTATTAGCGTAGTACCATTGATCCTCCAATGCGCGTCAATGAACGTCTCATAAAATATTCTTGTCTCACATAATTATACTGTCAGAGAAAATATTACTGAATCATGTTAAAAAATATCGAAATTGTAAAAATTGAATGAATTTATTAATTGCATTTATAATTATTCTTCGTTTTGAGTGATAATTTGAAATAGATGTGCATAGTTGCGCGTTGAAGGGTTGAAGCGTTTGTTAAGGAAGTATTTGAACCGACCGCGAGAACGTTAGAACGTAAGACGGTAACGTTATTTAGGATTAATTTACTAGCATACTCTTCCTCATTACCTCAACAATCTTTGAGATAGTTCCTCCTGCCATTTAAAGTAACGTGTCACTCGCTCGTAATTCGCTGTTCACTTAAATTATGAACATGATCTCGATCGTTTCCCCCCACGTATACGTCCGCTCGAAGATTTTCCAAAACATATGTAAAACGGAAAACGAGCTCGGGCCGGGTTATACCGCTCGATCGATGAAACTCGTTCGCTCGAATGTTGCTCATTCTTTTAGGCTAATGTTACTCGTATAAGAGACTTTTCCAAGTATTCCGATATGTTACACGTGATACCTACCGATTCTTCGATTTAAGAACTCTCTCTTAGGCGTACGTCGTAGACTATCGATTATGTTAATAATTATCGCACGCGTTAGCGGCGTGCAACCATTGTCACTTTTCGAACTACAGCTCTGTAATAAATTCCATTGTCATATTATACTGCCGTTTTTCTTACCATATCGTTGCATGACGAGACACTAACATTTATATGTATATTATTCCCAAGAATTCTACTAATGTACTCACTCATTCTGTCGAATTTTGAATAACATCTTGGAGAATGCACGAGCCTGTAATTCACTGTCGCCGATGTGTCCCTTAATCCATGGTAATCAACAATGATTTTCACACCATATTTTTGATCGATACCCGCACAGACGCCGCGTCCCTTTTCCCCTGTAATCTCGTAACAATTTTTCAAGCAATACTTTGCATCCTCCGAGAGCTGAGACGTCGGAGACGCCGAGAGCGTACTCGATGGTTTACGGTGCCGAGGTACGATTTATGCCCTCATTATCGTCACGCAGCCGAGCCGATAATAAACAGGTCGAAACGAGTCGATATTGAGCGATCAATTCACAATCCGCGAGAATATGGGACGAAGCATTAACGAAACTTGACCGCACGTCGATAATTTCCGTTCATAAGCTTTAATTCGTAGTTCTGATCGAGGGCCAAGACCACAATTTTATCGCGACGCGGTGGAAAGTTTCGTTTAAAGCCCCGCGAATTCCGGTTAGATATTAACAGCAGAAAACACTGGAGCTCTGTCATTAAATGAGATTAAATTCATGCATGAGACCGCGAGAATGGCGTATATTATTTTCAAAGAGATTTTAATGAAAGCAATTTTTCCCGTACTTCCATTGTGTGCACGAAATCGATACTGGTATTTGATTCCAATTTAAGCAGCGAGTTAAAAAACAGAACAGGAGTTGATTACATTACATTTTTAACATCGAAAGGTATGTCACATCGTCCAAAACTACTAAATATAAAATAGAGTGCATAATCATCAATGTAAGATCATCAATGTAGGATAAAAAAGATGAGCATATATGTCATCTTTATACTCTGAGTGGAAATTAAATGAAATCCACCACGTAAGGACGAATAATTCATAATTATTATTCATAGCAAATTGTCTGGAATAAACGGGTTGCCATTAGACTAACCGCGCAACACTTTTCATCGTGATTTAACCGTGATATTAATTGCGTTTCGTGGCCCGCAGTAAATCACGCACACCGATACACTGTTATCATCGGTGCCCGGCGGGTGACAGCCGCAATCGATACGAATTCAATAATTGCACCCGAGGATGCCTACGTCTTTGTCGCGTTGGAAAACGTTAATAAATAAGCCGGCAACTCGAAACCAACAATCAAGGTTACTAATTATAGATGAAAAT
This sequence comes from Ceratina japonica, assembly GCA_019453355.1. Classification (NCBI taxonomy): domain Eukaryota; kingdom Metazoa; phylum Arthropoda; class Insecta; order Hymenoptera; family Apidae; genus Ceratina; species Ceratina japonica. Next base: position 12,657 of record SMSR01011631.1, on the reverse strand, counting down.
TGTTCTTAATTCATGTCGATAAATCAACAACGACGATGCTCATTCGATTATCGCGAAATTTATTAGTTTCACGTTTTAAAACCGTGAATAAATTCTCGAAGACAGCGCTTAACTGTTAAACAAATTTATTAACAAACGCGACTCCCAAGGAATGTTCTCGCATTCCTTGTAATGTGATACCGATCTGTCTCGGAGACGACAGCCTTTTTTTTTTTATATAAAAACCATCGCCTTATACCTTTGAAAACCACCGGTCCGTCAAGAGTTTACAAAAAATTAATATCCTCCTTTGTCGATCGGTCCAAGTTCTGTCCGTTCGTTCCACCTGGCCGTGCATTCACGGTAGACCCGTGGCCATATTCGTCGGATACCTGGACGAATATGCGACGCTCTTTCTCCTGTTGCTCATACTAATCGACGATGTGGAGAACCGGTAGCTCGTGAGACGCTCGGAACGATACGTATTTCACGCTTGTCCGAATCACCTTATCTACTCCTTTTTATCCTCGTCCGAGGTTCCTTCTAAAGGTGCGTTTTAACCAAACGAACAGGAATAAGAAGATCGAACTTCCGAGCGGTTCCAAATATCGGTAATCCCTAAAGTATTCTGGACATACAATAATGCATTCACTGAATGTATATTCTGTATGCGTATGGAAAGAAGTTCAATTTTTTAATGCGATATTCTTGTGGATGTACATTAGTATCGATGTTCCCAATATAGACGTTCTTAATCCAGCTGAATATATAGAGAGAATACAAATTAATTATGCAAGGAGTTAGTAAAAAACGATGATTACATTTAAATCCGGGGCTCGAATTAGTCGAGCGAAATACGGCTTAAGGCGGTCGGGAACCCATCAGGTTCGTTAAATTTGGCCGTGGGCGATAGAAAACGGAACTCTTCTCGTGGACGGGCTCAGATTAAAATATTCACGCGGTTAGATCGATAACTTCCCCTGGCGGGCCGCTTCATTATCCTGGCGCCAGACAGGACACTCCAGGGTCCGGCTCCCGCGTGCGTGTGCGTGGACGCGTTTCAGCCGCGGGGGCAGTGAACGTCCTTGGTGTCTTTCTGGGGTCTTTCCTCCTTCGGGTACGCCACCTCAACGACGACAGCGCATACCTGCTGATACCTGTAATGTAGAAGCTGATCGCAACAGTGAATCAATCTGCAAGACGATGATTTTCCTTGTACAGCAAATGTACTTTTTGTAGAATATCATTTGTTTAATGAAAATAATTTATCATTTGTTTCCACTGCCATTTTTGCAATATTAGACGATCTGTACCATTTCTAAAATCAATTCTTGTCTCAATGACCGATCTTGCAACTTGGCATTTAGGATCGGGACTTATTATCCCGTTCTTTCATTAATTTAATATAAGTGCTGATGAATNTTTATCATTTGTTTCCACTGCCATTTTTGCAATATTAGACGATCTGTACCATTTCTAAAATCAATTCTTCTCTGAATGACCAATCTTGCAACTTGGCATTTAGGATCGGGACTTATCATCCCGTTCTTTCATTAATTTAATATAAGTGCTGATGAACGTTAAGATCAGTTAAGCGAAATATATGATGAAATATTGGCGGGATAATAAATGAACAGAAGCGAATCTTGATATTTTTATTTCTTGGCCTTAACGAGATAACGAAACGACCAATCCTGGGGGTGGCTACTGTAAGGCAGTGGTCACCCGAATAATTATTCACGATTATCTATAGATCGAGGAAGAACGAATATGCAAATTGGAACTGGAAAGGAAATATCCAATGATCTTGCAGTTCCGGTTAACTGCATCTCATTGGCAGCCTAGGGAGCCCGGTGCTCGCGTTCCAGAGGTTCTTTGATCGCCGACCGCCGGAACGCATCGCATTGGGTCCTCGATATAATTTTTACTTTGAGTTTCGTTCATTGAGTCTCGGGTATAATAATTGAGGGCTAACACTTGTACGTGTTCTATCATTAAATTTAGATTTAGATTTTAATTCGGATTCGTAGTGGGATTGTGTTGCGAAGTCGACATTAATTCTGTTTATGGTTTCGATTTTAATTTGGATTTTGATTAGGATTATAGTTTCGATTTCGACTTTAATTCTGATCATGTTTCTAGATCAGTTTTTAATTCCGATTCTGATCAGGATTACAATTTCGATTGAGAATTTAAATTAATTTAATTACCTAATTAAATTTTTCATATTATCGTTCGTATCATACATCTACTCGTAATAAATTTTTCATACACCTCGCGCGCCTTAGGTATCTGCAACCGAACCTGCTTGNGACCAATCCTGGGGGTGGCTACTGTAAGGCAGTGGTCACCCGAATAATTATTCACGATTATCTATAGATCGAGGAAGAACGAATATGCAAATTGGAACTGGAAAGGAAATACCCAATGATCTTGCAGTTCCGGTTAACTGCATCTCATTTGCAGCCTAGGGAGCCCGGTGCTCGCGTTCCAGAGGTTCTTTGATCGCCGACCGCCGGAACGCATCGCATTGGGACCTCGATATAATTTTTACTTTGATTTTCGTTCATTGAGTCTCGGGTATAATAATTGAGGACTAACACTCGTACGTGTTCTATCATTAAATTTAGATTTAGATTTTAATTCGGATTCTTAGTGGGATTGTGTTACGAAGTCGACATTAATTCTGTTTATGGTTTCGATTTTAATTTGGATTTTTATTAGGATTATAGTTTCGATTTCGGTTTTAATTCTGATCATGTTTCTAGTTCTTATTTTAATTCCGATTCTGATCAGGATTATGGTTTCGATTTAGAATTTAAATTAATTTAATTAACTAATTAAATTTTTCATATTATCGTTCGTATCATACATCTACTCGTAATAAATTTTTCATACACCTCGCGCGCCTTAGGCATCTGCAACCGAACCTGCTTAGCTGCAAGGAGCAGCGCACGCTTCTGGTAAGACAGGAAATCATTTTACCATGACGCGGTCGAGTTTCGGGAGAGGATCAAAAGCTTTTCTGGAGAAGCTGCGATCGTCGGTGAGTAAACACCGCCACGCGACTTCCCGGACCCACTCGACGTTATCCACGCCGGACAAAGAGGAATCGGGATAACGTGAAGAAAGATGAGCAAACAGGGAGACGCGGGCCCCGTTGTACAAATAATTGAAACAGTAATCCCCTTTCCCGAAGTAGCGACGGCCGCCTTAATCACGACGTTTAGGCGTGCGTGTTCGAGAGGGTGTGACCCCGGAACGATACGCGGCCGCAAAAGCGGAAAGCAAACGCGACACGTGACTTCGCATGCGAACCGTACGCTCTTTACCTTTCCACCCCGTTTGCGACGAAATGGGGTGAACATATGGCGAACATCATTTTTCGTTGATTGAAAACAGTGGCAACGAGGAATATAATTTTAACACGTCAGAAGTACATGCAAAATTTGCACGTTGCAAATATTTTAAATTGCAAATTTCATTGAGAGAAGGGAGGAGGAGTGCATAAATGCAATGCCATGAATTATTACATAAAATAATATTGAATACCATGTACAGACGCCTCAAACGATTTTGGGCCAGTCTTCCTTGCACGTGGCGCCACGACTGGTCCAAAATCGTTTGAAGTGCCTGTACCTTGTATTATAATGTATATTGTATATACAAAGTAATATTTAAAATAATGTGCTGTACATAAAGATTGTTGGGATGCGTAAACGCGTTCTATCTCGCTATCCTTAGCTTCCATCTATTAGAATTTCCATAGACTAGACAGTCTCAGCACACAAAAAGTAAGTATAAATCGTTTCCTCCAAACTTAATCGTCCTTGTCTTCGACGATCGAAAGAATCTGACGAAACAAGAGGGCGTACTGTCATCGAAATTCACTGACAGCCTGACGGCGTCATGTATGGCCGTGTACTTGGATCGCGATGAGACGTCTTCAAGGGCCCACGACGAGGTCGAAGAAAGAATGAAGAAGGCAGAACGAGAGAGAACGACGCACGACATGAATGGCAGGGAAGCATTCAATGTTTTATCGAAAATCTACGCCGGCTGAATGGCTTTGAGTGAAGGACCTTTTGTGCCCGTTCGCGTCACGAGTCCTTTTTTGAGAATCGGGGGCGGGGTAGGAGTGACGACACCGAGCCCCGAGAGAGAAGCTTCCATCCTAGGGGCAAGGGCACAGGTGGCCTCTCTCCGTACCTTCACGCACCACTAATTTCTTCCTCATTATTCGTCGCAGGCGGTCATTCGAGGTTCCGAGCTCCTTGTTCCGCATTTACTTTACCGTATTTACCCATTGTTGGGCCTGAGGACCCCATGGATCGCAGGACCCCTCTCGAACGTGATCTCGGCTTCCTTCGTCTTAGGCTACTCACTGTCCTGTGTTGATATTCTCTTCTGCAGGAATAGAATGAAGTCGTTGCAAGGTCGTAAACAAACAGTCCGACACTCCCTTCAGTGGAAAAATCATTTTCCACAAACAAAATGAACTAATCTTTTATTACTGCTGTATCTCAACTCATCGTGTTCCATCACATGAAAGCTATAAACATAAAATGTAATTTTTGTAGTCCAGTAATTTATTCGATTCCAATTAAAAAACACGTTCATCCAGCGACGTCATGTGCGTACAATTAAAATTATAATTGGTTGACGTGAAAAACGCCGCGTTAATTAGACAGTTGCGAATGAATTACGAGCCCGGTTCGCCGGCTAATTAAATATTCCACTGCCCGGGGAACGGATGTCCTCATATTTTACTGGCACGGTACGTCATCGGCGGTGATAATGGAAAATAATTTTTCATTCGCGCCCGGGAAAAGTGGATCGCGTTAAGTGATTTGTCCTTGCCATCTCGCGCGGCCTGGCATTATCCTGCTCCGCGGTGAATCTTGGATCGCCTGTTATTCGGGGAGAGCGGCTTCTAGCCCTGTCGTGGCGAAATATTAGTGTCAAACCAGGCATCATCCATCCTGAGACGAATCAATCATTTGCCATTCTTAAAAGTAAATCTGCTTGTAGAAATAATTATTATTATTCAAGTGCAATTTTCTCGTTCAAATTCATTAAAATCACTGATGCGTTGTAACATTAAATAATTAATATTACCTGCTGTCTATTCAAAAATTTTATTAACAGTAGAGAATTTGGAACAAAGGAATTTCATACAATAGCGTAATAATCGTTTCGACGTGTAGCATTTTTGTAAAGGCACAAAGGGCGATGAATGTTTGACGTTTCATGTTTCTCGGCAACTTTCCCACAAGCAGTTCGACGGGCAAAGACATGCGGGCCGATCTTCGCGAAAGGTAGCTTTTTTGTCTTTCGAGGACTTTACTCGAGGACCAACGTGCGCTTACGTATTCACGCACGGGACGGAGCGCACGTCGTTCCAGGGCACCGCCGTCGTTATTATTCGTTAGCACTTGCTCGCACCCCGGGGCCGTGCCCCCTTCTCTGCGAGACAAATATTTATATCGCGGACACCCGCTGCGCCATTGTGAGTCCCCGCGGTAACTCTTGCTTCTATTAAGAAGGTGTCGAGCACTTTCTTCGCTCTTACTTTACCCCCGTGATTCTACGCTGCCCTGTGAGATTTGATGGAGAGGGGAAATTTCGGTGCACTCGAAACTTGAGTTTCTAGAGGCTTTCGAGTTCATAGAAATGTACCTATGAAACGGGGAATTTAAACGAACCATTTCTGCTCGAGGTTGACACGTATGCTTGGGGTGCGTGTTGGACCACAAGTAGAAACACTTTTTTAGATGATATAAGGAAATACAGCAGCTAGTGTTTAATTTTATACAAAATAAACAAGTACAGGAATAATAATGATTTAGGAATGGAAACGCTTGTCAGTTACTGTATATTCAATCAAGCGGCTGACTAACGATGTATCCATCTGACGATTCGAACATGACAGTAACAAGTTTATGATAGGTTCCCATGGGCTGAATTTATGCCACGTGTCTAATATGGATATCCTCGCATTTATCCATTTCCCTTGCATTTTACATATACGTATCACTCATGTAACTACTATTTAAAATACAAGAAACGATAGTTAAATGGAATTTGCCAGTAATTTTCTGAATTTGACTAGGAACGTATTAGTATACATTATTTATAGATTAATATTTATTTCTCAATATTTCGTTTCGGTTGAACGTTCTCCAATATCAATTTCTACAATTGGAAACATATTTTATCGCCCGGTTGACCTAAGGGAGATCAAGCATCGCTGAAAATCCGTGTTCATGGACGGCGTATCATGGAATGGATGGAAATAGGAAAAAACTCCATTTCCAGCGTTGGAGAGGGACGGGCATAAATCGTGGCCGTGATAATGGAATTCTCAACGGGGGTCGCATTGACACGGCTGCGAAGTGTCATACCGTGGGGGTAAATAGATCGACGTCGTGACGATGCCAACGGGGGTGTATTAAGAGGGTGGTAACCTCCTGCTTACACCTCCACCAACGTTCGTCCTGGGTGTATCGCGAATCGATTTGCACACTTTGATATCCGCCGTTACGGCTTGTATATTGCGTTAAAACATTTCACATGACAGTATTAAATATTACGCTTGTACGTGTATCTTAGAATCTAATTTATTTTCAATTCCATAATATTAAATGCAATCCTTTTTAGAATACAAAAAAACAAATAAATGATTGGGACAATTTTTGCATTGAACATTATTTAAAGTATAATTTGTTTAATATTATAATCTAATTGATTCAGGATTAATTACAATGGCAAGAATGATTAATTTGTTAAACAGAAGNGAATGGAAACGCTTGTCAGTTACTGTATATTCAATCAAGCGGCTGACTAACGATGTATCCATCTGACGATTCGAACATGACAGTAACAAGTTTATGATAGGTTCCCATGGGCTGAATTTATGCCACGTGTCTAATATGGATATCCTCGCATTTATCCATTTCCCTTGCATTTTACATATACGTATCACACATGTAACTACTATTTAAAATACAAGAAACGATAGTTAAATGGAATTTGCCAGTAATTTTCTGAATTTGACTAGGAACGTATTAGTATACATTATTTATAGATTAATATTTATTTCTCAATATTTCGTTTCGGTTGAACGTTCTCCAATATCAATTTCTACAATTGGAAACATATTTTATCGCCCGGTTGACCTAAGGGAGATCAAGCATCGCTGAAAATCCGTGTTCATGGACGGCGTATCATGGAATGGATGGAAATAGGAAAAAACTCCATTTCCAGCGTTGGAGAGGGACGGGCATAAATCGTGGCCGTGATAATGGAATTCTCAACGGGGGTCGCATTGACACGGCTGCGAAGTGTCATACCGTGGGGGTAAATAGATCGACGTCGTGACGATGCCAACGGGGGTGTATTAAGAGGGTGGTAACCTCCTGCTTACACCTCCACCAACGTTCGTCCTGGGTGTATCGCGAATCGATTTGCACACTTTGATATCCGCCGTTACGGCTTGTATATTGCGTTAAAACATTTCACATGACAGTATTAAATATTACGCTTGTACGTGTATCTTAGAATCTAATTTATTTTCAATTCCATAATATTAAATGCAATCCTTTTTAGAATACAAAAAAACAAATAAATGATTGGGACAATTTTTGCATTGAACATTATTTAAAGTATAATTTGTTTAATATTATAATCTAATTGATTCAGGATTAATTACAATGGCAAGAATTATTAATTTGTTGAACAGAAGTTGTATTAAACATCGAGTCATATTTTAAGATCAGTTTCGAATCACGGAAACAGCGTACCATAAATCCATTCCCGTCTATAGAAGACGTATCTTACTACGACCGAGTGATTAGATTAGCTGACAAGGAACGGTCCCCGTGTGAACTCTCCCATAGAGGAAACACGTGCTCCATTTTCCCTCCTTCTCCTCGTGGACGCTCGCGGCTCTTTTTCTCCTCTATCCACCGCGCCGCGTCAGACGTCGCGTTGTTCGCATGAATCACATCCCTACCTTTCCTATTCCCGTACTCGCCGCCCTCGCCCGATCTCCGTTCATCTCTGGACGTTCATCGGATCCTCCGGGAACTATACCTGTGGTAATAATTCTCCGGCTCGTATGACAAATTACTGATTCCATTAATACGATTACCGTCGATCGTGTATCATTTTCCTGCCGGACGAATGTCCATTATGATTTCAAGGAAATGTAATATAATAGGTTTGGAAAATGAAGTTAGACTAGAAAGAAGAGCCTGACAGAAATTTGTCATCGAATATAAGAAAATATTTATATTTTGCTTAGTTATTCTTGAAAAATAGTTTTACTCTACGTGACAAACGTACCGGTGAAAATGCCGGTTTTAACAACCCAAGGGACCGTATTACCGATGCAGTAAAGGGTGACGTCCTCAGGTTGGTCACGATTCACTGAATACAAAGCACCCTTCGAGACGCCATTAGGATTTATTACTTTCATGGATGGCCAGGTAAACGATAATCCCGCACAGGGCATTGTTGACCGTTGGGACTTCTTTTTTGTCTCAGCTTTAAGCCAGCTACCTCTAGCAGATCGCAGGCAAATTGTAAGAATACGTAATCCTAACCTTTGTTCGTGGATACACCTGAACACAAGGTAAACACGAAAATTAAACAGAGTGCCTGTCCCTGACGCCGAGAAAAAAAAAAGGGTTTCTCTGTGCAAATTTCTTACCAGGCAAACCGCAATATTTATTCCGAAGGGCGCCGATAAGACGCGTTATCTCTTTATGTATTCCTAATGTATAAATGGTTCAGGTTAAACAAAGCGAAAGTACCAGTGTAAATATGCGCTTTCTTATTCTTCGTACCGGAAACAGTTTCTTATCATCAAAATTCATTTCATTTAGAAATTGTTCTCCAATATTCAGACATTAACTGTCTGGTGAAATGCTCTTGGAAATTTACAAGCCGTGTCATAAATTCGTGTTACTTGCAACGCGTCAATCCTACAGTTTGACCACAAATGGTATCGAAAAAAAAGTGTGCCAGAATGCGGCGCACTTCCAATCGGAAAATCCCTCGGAAATCGCTTCATTCGTTATACACGAAATTGGTCTAAAGAGAAGAAAGGGTTCGGGTTGCGACGGGGTAATTACGGGGGAAAAGGAGAGCAAAAACTTAGAATAACGATCGACGATTTGGAAAAATCGGGTTAGAACTTGTCACGATTGCCTACGACGTTTAATTGCGCCATAAAGTAATGGTGGACCGGAATCATCTGCAGAAATCCCTGTTGTAAAATCGCACAACAATAGATGTGAAACATTCTGGAGCAATTGCTTAAGGTGCTATTGAAGGGTGCCGGTGATGTTTGCCAATTACGAGAGACAGTAGTAATATTTACATGAAAATGTAAAAGCAATAATAATGCAATAAATGTGAAATTTCTGACGTTAAATAAATACAGCACATTAAACAATATTACATATTCTATCGTTAATCCGACGAAACAACAATTTATGATACAATTTTTAAGGGATGATCGCGGCACGTCGAACATGCCTGGAGTTGCGCAACGGTGAAAACGATCGCGTCTACCTGCAACGTGCCGATTGCCTACGGTTCAAAAAAACCTTGCGGCGCTTCCGGAAACGCTTTGTTTGACGCGGGCGAGGAGAGTATTGAGTGACGCGTATATTCTAAACCAAAGAAGCACTTCGTCAAAAGGCGAATCGGCCGGCGAGGGCGAGGACGCGGATGAAAGGAGGGAAAGGCGAACGGCGTTGCGCGGCGCGGCGCGGTACCGAAATTCGAGACCTCGAGGAGGCGAAACGAGCCCGGAGTGCGGGCCCTCCCTTAACAGAACAGAGTGAATAATAACAAGAACAGGGGGTGGGAAAGGGAAAAGTTGAATTCTATTAAGCGTCGGAAGGGAACTTGCGTATGCTTGTGCTCTTTAACAGTTTTATTTAGGTAACTCGATACCGATATTAGTGAAGCGCCGACTCGTCTATCTCGGAATTTCTAATATCTCACTTTGTTAAGATGCATTTCTCTGATCTATTCATTTGTGAATACCGAATATGAAATTTGAAACTTGTATTGTCGAAGGAGAATCCTAAAGGGAATCAATCAAGTGATATAAGAATAAATTTATCAAGCAAGCAGTTTATTATTTAGCTAATAGAAAATATGTACAAAATGTATAAATATGAATAAAACAAGCTCTCTAATTTAGCTTCCAATTAAAACCAGCTTTATCAAACTTGCAAATGGATTTGAAATAAAATCTTCAGATTTCTTAGATGAAGGTTCATCTGTAATGTTAGTGAACTAACTTACAATCATTTTCCACCATTCAGCATGGCGGATCGAATATTTCGGAGCGAACCACTCCCACTTCTTCCATAACAGGGAGAAAAAGAGACGTCCCGTTGTCTCCTTTAGGAAAAAGATCCCCTAAGCGTTCTTGGCTACAGAGCTACGGAGCTCGGCTTGGCTCTACCCGCACCGTACCGACGCTGACTGTGAGCGGACTTTTTCAATGGCCGCCCTGAAAAAGCACAACAGCCCGACCAGTGACGTAACTCGAGCCCGCTGTCAGCTCCGCTGACAGTACCCGATGCCCGATTCTTTGTCTGCCTACTCGTTGGCCTCACCTACTTGCACCGAGGCCTTCCTTTCTCTTCGGCTTCTCCGACGTTCTCCCCATTAGCTTCTCACCGTCTGCCTTCCCCGTTCATCCCGTTCCTTCGGTTCACCCTCTTCCCTCTCCAAATTGAGCATAAAATATCAACTCGTGCATCAAAACGTAAATTATTAAAAAATTGAGGCT
>SMSR01011627.1:18949-30423 GCA_019453355.1 Ceratina japonica | reverse complement strand
AGGGGCAGATTCTCGTTGGCTCCCGTCCTCAAACTGGTCACTCTGCCGTTACCCTTATTTTCAGAAATGGATGCGGATCGCGCGACGAAGAGAGTAAGTGCGTACGGTATTGCCATCAGTCTCTCGAACCTACCCCGCAACTATCTTCTCATACAGAACTTTGGACTCCAATTAGATATAGAGCTCAGTGGTTGCGCGTACGCTGAAAACATACTCAAAAGACTAATCAAAAAACTATTTCCGATTGCTTTAACAAGGCGATTACAGCAACTCCACCGAGTTACAAGCACGGTCATGATTGACTAACAATGAATACAATAACGGGTCGTGATCGTGATTTAGTGATCACCGGGAAGAATTTGAATTTGAAACTTCTTTACCACCATAAATTTGAATCTAGGAAATTTTACGACACAAATGTCACAAATACGATACATAGTGAGTTTGAACGATATTTGTGTCAGCCCTGTGAAATTGATACCTCGTCCAGACTGTCTTACTAGATTTCGATTCACAGCAAATTCGTGCCATTTCGATGTCACAACAAAGTGCAACAAAGTGGCATTTAACGCAGAGACAGCCGGGGTCGCCAAATCTCCGCTCTGATTCAGCTACTTACTAACGGTGATTCAAAAAAAGTATCGCCTAATCATAGACCTGATCAAATTTGTACGTACTACAAGATCACAATACGTCGGTCTTCTGTGATATTTTTGATTTCAAAGTGCTTATATTTGCCTGTCTAATGGTGAGTACCATTTGAAACAGTGCACACGTGTTAGCGGTAACGAATGAACACTCGCGATTTATTACTTTTAGACGTGTTTGCCAAACAATTTAGCGGACGATGCGAACGAAGGCGTGGTATCGCTAACTGAACAAAATATTGACGTGACGCTTGGTAAGGTTTACTATCCCATAAAAATACACATATTTGCACTACCAAGGAGTAGTTTAAACGTTTACTCCGTATGTTTTAGCATCAAACGAATTGGTGTTTATACACTTTTATGTAGACTGGTGTCGTTTCAGTACCAAATTAGCTCCTATTTTTGAAGAAGCTGCGACTAAGATAAAGAAATTATTTCCTGAACCAGGAAAAGTAGTAATGGCGAAAGTGGATTGTGAAAGAGAATGTGAGTAAAGAACACTAAAAATAAAATTAATTTATACAGGATTAATATGATTTTGTTCTCTCCTTGTGAAACTTGTTAAGAAAAGAAAACTGTCTCTTTTAGCCTCTCTCGCTTCGAGGTTCTGTATCAGCAAGTATCCGACTTTGAAAGCCATCCAGAACGGCCAGTCAGACCAGAGAGAGTACAGGGGTCAGAGATCCGTGGAAGCGTTTGAGGAATTTATAAAGAAGCAATTGGAGGATCCTATTAAGGAATTCTACGACTTAAAGGAATTAACCAACTTGGATGATAACAAGAGAATGATCATTGGGTATTTCGATAGAAAGGACGTTCCTCAGTACGAAATATTTAGGAGAGTCGCCACTAATCTCAAGGACAATTGTCAATTCCACGTCGGTTTCGGGTAAACACTTTTTATCAAAATAACATAATTAGACTAACATTACGTGCTCAGTTCAAAATTGTGAAATCGGGGATGTTTTGCAATTTCATGTAATCAAAAATGTCTACGAATTAAATGTAATAGAGAGATTCTGTTCGTTATTTAATTAGGAATGCGAGTCAAGCTATGCACCCACCCGGAGAACCTATAATAGTCTTCCGGTCCGATAAAGCTCTTTCCAACGACGAAGACGAGACTTACCGTGGAAGTTTGAATAACTTTGACGAATTATATATTTGGGCACGAAAGAAATGTATTCCTCTTGTCAGGGAAATGACGTTCGAAAATACGGAGGATTTAACGGCGGAGGGTTTGCCCTTCCTCATATTGTTTCACGCGCCAGACGACGTCGAGAGCGTTAAAATGTACAAAGACCTGGTGGTGAATACGTTGATCGACGAGAAACGTAAGTAAACGAGTGACCTCAGTTACTTCAAATGTACCAAAGTATTCTTCGAATACGAAGCAAAATATGAAAAAAATTTTGTTCTATTTCAGAGAAAGTCAATTTCTTCACTGCGAATGGCGTGAAATTTGCTCATCTCTTCCATCACTTGGGAAAAAGTTCAGCAGACTTGCCCCTAATCGCAATAGATAGTTTTTTACACATGTACCTGTTCCCAAACTTTGATGATATTCGTGTAGAGGGGAAATTAAAAGATTTCTTGCAGGACTTGCATTCGGGCAAGTTACACAGGGAACTCCATTATAGACCAGATAAGGCAAATACTAGTAGCGAAGAATTACCACATGTCGTCGAACGATTTTGGTGAAGCGATACTTTTGTACAGACAAATTGTACATATACACGTCTATTTTGTACAGTGAGATTTATAATTTATGTTGTCGAGGATCTGTGTGAATGTTTTAATCGGCCGAGCGATTCTGGAGTGTGATCTGATGCACAACCGTTGTCACGGTCAGACAGACAATAAATACAATAATGGATCGTAATCGTGATTTTTTGATTACCGGGAAAATGTTGAATTCGAAATCTCTTTACCACCGTAAATTTGAATCTAGGAAATTTTACGACACGAGTAAGACGTAGTGAGTTTGAGCAATATGTGTGGCAGTCCTGCCAAATCGATACCGTCTTCGAGACCGTCTTACTAGATTTCGATTCACGGCAAATTCGTGACATTTGACCAGCAGAGGCAGCAGCTGCTCACCGATGGTGAATCCAAAAAGAATCGCCTGATCAAATTTGTACTACAAGATCACGATATGTTGGTCTTCTGTGATATTTTTGATTTCAAAGTGCTTATATTTGCCTGTTTACTGGTGAGTACCATTCGAAACAGTGTACACGTCGTGTTACGTTTTATCGGGCCAGTGTTGTATGTTTTTTTAAATATCGCCAGCGGTTCGTAAAGTGACACGTATTTGGAAAATCTAAGAATTCTGAGCTACCCGATTTCCGTCGATCCGACCCAAGAATTGCGGATTCATTTTAACGATACTGGAGTCAATTTCATCGCCTAAAATGCCGCATAACCGTCGTACTTACACACAGAGAATAACCTTCAAAATATTAATAAACAATCCTCGGAAAATGGACTTCATAAATATTTCACGTTCGTAATTTTCCCAAATTCGAGTCAACCGTATGCGGTATGCGGAAGCGACCATATGTTGTGCCGGAAAACAGAAATACCTGTACTTCGTTTCTCGTGTTATTTTCATTTCATCCTTTACCAATCCTGATCGGCTTATCCTCCCGTATCGCGAGTTCGAAAAATTATGCGCATATTTGAAAATTTATCGACGTACGAAAAATGTACTGCACGCAGCGATAACGAATGAACGTTCACGATTATTACTTTTAGGCGTTTTTGCCGAGCAATTTAGCGGACGATGCAAACGAAGGCGCGGTATCGCTGACTCAACAAAATATTGATATGACGCTCGGTAAGGTTCATTGTCCCATAAAAATATACTCACATTTGCACTAGCACCTAGAAATAGTTTAAACGTTTCCCCTACGTGTTTCAGCGTCGAACGAACTGGTGTTTATAAATTTTTATGCACAGTGGTGCCGTTTTAGCAATTCGTTAGCTCCTATTTTTGAAGAAGCTGCAACTAAGATAAGGAAATCGTTTCCCGAACCGGGAAAAGTAGTAATGGGAAAAGTAGATTGCGAAAGAGAATGTGAGTAAAGAACGCTAAGAATAAAACGAAATTTATACGGGATCAATGTAATTTCGTTGCAGCTCGTGGAACTTGTCGTTAAAAAAAGAAAATTGTCTTTCAGCCTCTGTCGCTTCGAGGTTCCACATAAGCAAGTATCCGACTTTGAAAGTCATCAGGAATGGCCAGCCGACCAAGAGAGAGTACAGAGGTCAGAGATCCGTGGAGGCGTTCGAGGAATTTATAAGGAAGCAACTGGAGGATCCTATCAAGGAATTCTACGACTTAAAGGAACTAACTAACTTGGATGATAAAAAGAGAATGATCATTGGGTATTTCGATAGAAAGGACGTTCCTCAGTACGAAATATTTAGGAGAGTCGCCACTAATCTCAAGGACGATTGTCAATTCCACGTCGGCTTCGGGTAAACACTTTTCATCAAAATAATAAGACAATTAGACTAACGTTACAAAGTCTTCCTCGACTAATTTCACGAAGGTCTCACGAATTGTGCGTGTAACTGTTTTATTCTTTTTTCTAACAAGCACGTGCTCGGCTCAAAATTGTGAATTCGGGGAACATTTTCACTTTTTGTAAGTAAAATATAAGGAGCGTCGCACACAAGTTTGGCATTGAATTTCACGTTTCTCATCGTTGTTTCACTTTTATTTATAACAAATTCTTTATGTTTTGCAACTTCACGTAATCAAAAATATGTCTACGAATTAAATATAATAGAGAGATTCTGTTCATTATTCGATTAGGAACGCGAGTCAAGCTATGCACCCACCCGGAGAACCTATAATAGTCTTCCGGTCCGATAAAGCGCTTTCTAACGACGAAGACGAAACATACCACGGAAGTTTGAACAACTTTGACGAATTAAATATCTGGGCACAAGAGAAATGTGTTCCTCTGGTCAGGGAAATCACGTTCGAGAACGCGGAGGAATTAACGGAAGAGGGTCTGCCCTTCCTCATACTGTTTCACGCGCCAGACGACGTCGAGAGCGTTAAAATGTACAAAGACGTGGTGGTGAAGACGTTGATCGACGAGAAGCGTAAGTAGTAGTAGAGTAACTTCGATTGTCTCGAGTGTACCGAAGTGTTTTTCAAATCCGAAGTGAAATGTGAAAAATAATTTTGTTTCATTTCAGAGAACGTAAATTTCTTGACCGCGGACGGCGTGAAATTTGCACATCCTCTTCATCACTTGGGGAAAAGTCCGGCAGACTTGCCCCTAATCGCAATAGATAGTTTTAGACACATGTACCTGTTCCCGAACTTCCACGATATTCATGTAGAGGGGAAATTAAAAGATTTCTTGAAAGACTTGTATTCAGGAAAGTTGCATAGGGAATTCCATTATGGGCCAGACGCTAGTAGCAACGAATTACCGCATGTCGTTGGACAAATGAAGGTGCCTACGACCCCTCCGGAGTCGACGTTTAAGAAGCTAGCACCCAGTAAAAACAGATACACGTTACTCAAGGACGAATTGTAATGATAGAATCGAGGTAACTCGGCGTGCTGAGATTTATACTATTTTGGTAATACAATTTGTTAGTCATCTACAGTGATGAAATCCGGATCAGTTGTATTGTCGAGTCGAATTACTACTCAATGTTACGTACGCGATTTCTCATACAGTATTGTAAAATCGATCATTTATTTTTGAATGAAAAGTAATTTCGTATTAATTAATAATTTAAACGAAGATGTACGTTTCCTATATATAAAATTTCGATTAACCTCTACACCAAGCATCACACATCTTGAACGTCGACCTGTAAAAAGCTCTCCTTCTGTCCCCATTACACGTGTAACTCTGAAATCTTTGTAGAGGTTTCGCTACGGGAAATAGTATAGANAGGAGCGTCGCACACAAGTTTGGCATTGAATTTCACGTTTCTCATCGTTGTTTCACTTTTATTTATAACAAATTCTTTATGTTTTGCAACTTCACGTAATCAAAAATATGTCTACGAATTAAATATAATAGAGAGATTCTGTTCATTATTCGATTAGGAACGCGAGTCAAGCTATGCACCCACCCGGAGAACCTATAATAGTCTTCCGGTCCGATAAAGCGCTTTCTAACGACGAAGACGAAACATACCACGGAAGTTTGAACAACTTTGACGAATTAAATATCTGGGCACAAGAGAAATGTGTTCCTCTGGTCAGGGAAATCACGTTCGAGAACGCGGAGGAATTAACGGAAGAGGGTCTGCCCTTCCTCATACTGTTTCACGCGCCAGACGACGTCGAGAGCGTTAAAATGTACAAAGACGTGGTGGTGAAGACGTTGATCGACGAGAAGCGTAAGTAGTAGTAGAGTAACTTCGATTGTCTCGAGTGTACCGAAGTGTTTTTCAAATCCGAAGTGAAATGTGAAAAATAATTTTGTTTCATTTCAGAGAACGTAAATTTCTTGACCGCGGACGGCGTGAAATTTGCACATCCTCTTCATCACTTGGGGAAAAGTCCGGCAGACTTGCCCCTAATCGCAATAGATAGTTTTAGACACATGTACCTGTTCCCGAACTTCCACGATATTCATGTAGAGGGGAAATTAAAAGATTTCTTGAAAGACTTGTATTCAGGAAAGTTGCATAGGGAATTCCATTATGGGCCAGACGCTAGTAGCAACGAATTACCGCATGTCGTTGGACAAATGAAGGTGCCTACGACCCCTCCGGAGTCGACGTTTAAGAAGCTAGCACCCAGTAAAAACAGATACACGTTACTCAAGGACGAATTGTAATGATAGAATCGAGGTAACTCGGCGTGCTGAGATTTATACTATTTTGGTAATACAATTTGTTAGTCATCTACAGTGATGAAATCCGGATCAGTTGTATTGTCGAGTCGAATTACTACTCAATGTTACGTACGCGATTTCTCATACAGTATTGTAAAATCGATCATTTATTTTTGAATGAAAAGTAATTTCGTATTAATTAATAATTTAAACGAAGATGTACGTTTTCTATATATAAAATTTCGATTAACCTCTACACCAAGCGTCACACATCTTGAACGTCGACCTGTAAAAAGCTCTCCTTCTGTCCCCATTACACGTGTAACTCTGAAATCTTTGTAGAGATTTCGCTACGGGAAATAGTATAGGTTATATTCTATTTTTACACAACACGTGCTTTTTATATTATCTTTCCTTTTTTACCAAATACGAAAAGAGATTAAACGGTAATCATTTTGAATGGAATCGTGAACGAACGCCCGGTGCAATAGATCGTGTCTCAGTAACGAGATTTAGAAGATACAGACAATATTGCTAAGATGAAAACGAAGATCGTCTGACCATACTTAATTTTGTCAACATTACCAAATATACTGTTGATGCGATGGCTGCGACGAACAACTCGATTTATCTCGCGTTCATTCATTTCTTCTCAGTTGATAGGATTTGATCTCCAGGCCAATTTTCACACGCCAGCGAAACGATAGTAGTTTCGCTACGGCCTTACCCCTACCTTTGTATTATTTTTAATTGTGACTATTGTGAGTCTCGAAATTTTCTCCAGCACAAACGCGAAAACTCGATGAAACGCGTCGCGAGTACGTGAGAGGAAAAAGCGCGATCGAGTGAAACGCGCGGAAATCGTTCGATCGCGTTCGATCGATACGAGATCGATTGCGTTTGATTTAAAAAGATAGAGAGTAAGACCTGCTTCTTGGGTACAGTATTTTACATAGAATCGACACACGTTGTATTTCGATTGAACGATTGAACGAAATGGAAAATAGATGATTCAAACGATAATAACACTAAGAGATACTCCTAAGAAGCTATAATTTGTATGGACGATGGCATTATTAACTCTTCTGTTAATAAACGATTTCTAAGTCAAACGTCTACGATTCGTTCTTTATTCATAATCCTTTATATTCGTTCTTTAATTCTCAAGTACGAGAAATATCAGATCGCAAGGGGTAATAGGTCGGAAATGAGTGTCCATTATAAAATGGCTGTATTTATGATTAACTTGATACATGTATTACATTCCAGTAGTACACGCCGTCACCGTTTAATGATGTATTCTAATCTTACAATACATAACGTTACACGTAACATGATCATACAGCTAACACCACATACATACTGCACTCTCGCCGCAATTGCCAGCACTCCCGTTTTTCCACTTTACGACGAAACGTGAGTGGAACGAATCTGAGTAACGACCACCAATCATCGCAGGTACCACAGTCGGAAAATAAAACCTCTTTCTCTTGAAGTATGTACAAAGGAACATGTTAATAAATGACCGTGACTGACGGAGAAATTGAAGGAACCGTAGAATAAAGTTGTCAGTTACTAAAGTCAAAAGCGTTTTCTTCTCTATACCAGTCGCTTTCCGATCAAAAGCAAAGTGCTGTGAAACGAGATTAAAGAACTTGGGCCAATGTTCAACAATGTTCTTTCTATCATACACGTTAACAGGCGAATTCGATAGTCTTTGCAATGTTTCAGGATGGATACACCTTATACACAAGGAAACTAGAAATTAGTCATTGAGTTTCGCTTCGGTATTTATAACTTACTGTTAGACGCAAACAATAATATTTACAGCGGTAAAGTCGTAATGAACACCACGAGAAACATCGTGTCGCCGAGCACTCGAGCGACACGGCACACGCTAATTTTCGAGTATAACAATAAAAATGACGAAAGTGAACGCAATACTTATTAGAGTAAACACGCGTATGTATATTACACCTACTACAGTACGATTTTGCCTGCCTATGTCCTTTGAGAGCACGTTTCGTCATAACATAAGAATAAGCGATTAGATATACTATAGGTACTCTAGAAAAATAACGTTATAAACACTCCTTGTCGGGTGGGAATTAGACATTACAAACGTTATCGTAATATTTTTCTCAAGTAAAAATATAAATCTTCTCCTTCACAGTGCGATATCTCAGATGGAATCACGTTCGGTTTTAGTTTTTTTATCGTTATTCTCTTGATGCGTTTCATAGATAATCTTCGTTCTTATTACATTTTTTTTTTTCTTTACAACCCTTACGCTGATCTCCGTTACGCCGTTGCCTATCAAAGTTATTTTGCACCCCACGAAGAACCAAAGAGCTACCGAACGGTTCTCCCTTCGATTCGCTCTCTAACATCGGGTGTACGCGGGTATATTCATTTTTAGCTAACACGACTTGTACTCGCGATCGTTTTAATAAAGTAATGAAAGACGCTTTCTTATTACAATAATTATTCGTGACTGGCATTTTATTTGGATCGTCGGTTGTAACGATATATTGAATTACCTACTTGCAATGCTACTACACACGTAGTACGTTAGACCGCTGCTGCACATTAGGCAAATCGAAGAAAAAAGTTACGACAGTAACAGCGACGGTATGAACAAAAGGAGCCGCGTCCGGCTGTAATGCGCGCGTGCTATTATCTGAACACTCGAGTAAATTACTTTGGAACACAAAAACTCGCGAATACGATTTAATTTCGTGAAATTAATAACCGAAGGAAAAATTGAAAATACGAATTGAACTACGTATATAGTTTTCCTTTTTGTATTAACAATAATTTCCGAGTTTCTTCAGATTTTCCATGTTANACAATAATTATTCGTGACTGGCATTTTATTTGGATCGTCGGTTGTAACGACATATTGAATTACCTACTTGCAATGCTACTACACACGTAGTACGTTAGACCGCTGCTGCACATTAGGCAAATCGAAGAAAACAGTTACGACAGTAACAGCGACGGTATGAACAAAAGGAGCCGCGTCCGGCTGTAATGCGCGCCTGGTATTATCTGAACACTCGAGTAAATTATTTTGGAACACAAAAACTCGCGAATACAATTTAATTTCGTGAAATTAATAACCGAAGGAAAAATTGAAAATACGAATTGAACTACGTATATAGTTTTCCTTTTTGTATTAACAATAATTTCCGAGTTTCTTCAGATTTTCCATGTTAATTCGTATACATATAATTTCAGATCAATAAATTCGCGGTGCAACGATAAAGTTTATTCATACGGAAGTCTGACACTATTCCCGTCGATTTGATTAATGCGATTTGCCCTTTGCCCTGGCCGCGTTTATATAATTCCTAAACGATGCCACGTAACAAACTCCGACTAGGAAGAAGCGTAATGCGACCGTGCGACATCGAATTCCTTCTCTAATCAGCGAATCATCTAGTGGCGATCTTTTTTTTTTTATTCGTCATTGCAAAGCGCGGATTCTTTCGCGTCAGCCCCAACGGACGAATACCGATGAACCAATTCGAGTCGTCGTCGTCGCGCTGCGATAAAAATCAGATTCTCTCAACGTGTTTTTTTTTTTTGCTGCTTGAAGTGGTCTCGTGTACAATAGCCGACGTAGCCACACTTAGTTAACAATTACAATTATTATACGTCTAAGTTGATCGAATTTCTCTCTCTTTTTTTGTTTCACATCTATATTATAACGTACATACAAGTAGTTGATTACCTTTGCGTCACTCGACTCGTATGATATCGTCTATTAGTATTGCCTACTCGCAATGCTATTCGTGCCCCCTGTTCTGTTTTACGCCTTGCCCTCTTCGTCGTTCACGATTTTGTTCGTTTCGAAAACTGTTTACGAGCGCGCGTTTCTTCGAGTTCACCCACGGACGTGATCGACGACACGCCAAATTCTGAATGTCCCGCAATATTTTCTCGCAATTTCTTGTATATCAAATTCTAAAGCAACGAGAACCAACCGAAACGTGTTAACTCGAAGAAATGTACAAGGTTCTAGAAATGAATGAGAACACGAAGCATTGCACAGGTTTTCATAACTGTCACGTTAGCATGACTTTTTCCAAAAGAGAGAAAATGTATGCAGTCCCGGAATAGAGCCTGAACTTCGGCCCCACGTATCAAACAATGTCACCGTTGTCAAATCTCGAAAATTGTGCTGCACATGCTATTTCATCTAAGAGAGACGTGAATCATAACATACAAACGTTTGTCTATCTCGAGTATTTGTTGGTATCGTGTCATTCAATCTAATATTATTATCACTTCTTTCTCCTTTGGACGTGCAAAAAGCAAAGAAACGATCGTTCGATCGAGTTGGTATTTAAATATTTTTCTCATCAGGTCCGATCCACAGACATAATATTGAAATATGCCTCGAACGTTCGAGGCGCTTATGCGATACAAACGCATATACAATGCAACCTGTGCAGCTTAATTTAGGAATAATTTTTGAGTATAAGTTGAACGTCTCCAGAGTACAGAACGTGATCGTAGCAGGTACGTTGCAAAACTATGCGCGATAGATTCTAGAAAGATGCTCGAATAGTGCCGATTGAACGGAAGACTTGCACGATCCTCGTCGAGACATTTGTGTATAATCAATTTAACGCTTAACCGTTAAACGCCCCCGGTCTCTTCATTCAGACGTATAATTAATGACTACTAATAAAATCTGCCAGCAGAGTAGGACGATACGATATGATTTGTATACACGCGCGTATACATTCACGTGAATGTATAATATAAAATAATTTAATACGTAGAATAATATAATATAACGCGACGTCATCTGAACGTATACGTTTAGGATCTGGGCTCGAAGAGTATTCTATAAAAATACTTTTCGGTAGGAGTGATCAACGATAGAGCTCTCTCTATCCGCCGCCGCAGCATTCCCGCGTGAAAGCTTGCATACCGAAAGCACCTCAAGTGCAGCTCTGGACGTCGGGGGTTTAATCGAAGGGACTTCCTG
>SMSR01011612.1:19918-29939 GCA_019453355.1 Ceratina japonica | reverse complement strand
TTAGTTTGTTTTTAAAAAAAGTAAAATCTTGTTTCGTTTGTAACAAGAGTTGTTTTGTACTAAAATAGTAAAAAAATTGAGAGACAGCTTTTGAAGCTTAATTTCTTCCTTATACGTATTCATACATAGGTATGTATGTAATAGACTCCACGTCTTGTTGCGCTTCATCGATATTGGATTTGTTCGCGCGTGTGCGTAACAATTTTTTTCACCCTTTCGACCGTAAGACAATCTTCTCCCTCAGCTCGAGAAATAATGCCCGCGACCTCCAGACCGCAACAGTCTGGTTCCTGTTACTTTTATCGGTGCAGAAAACCGCGATTCTACGATCGCTTTACCTTTCCCCCTTCCCTCATGCTCATTTTATTCTCGGTTAGGTATCGTTAACATTTCTGTCCTATTAATAAACCAGAACGTTGTACTTTTATTCTTTTCTGTAATTAAACCGTGTCTTCTAATGAGATGAAATGTATAACTATTACCAGTGAGGAATTTCCTCTCCGTTATTACACATTTTATTGTGATAAGTATTTCTGATTATCAAAGTTTATTTACTTCCATCAATCTGTATAAAATAATTAGACCATAAGTATACAGTTTCTTTTTTACAATGACATTTTATCATTAAGCTTCTATTTTCCAAAAGCAGATACATATGTATGTATCATGCTGTGTTAATGAATATCAATGCATTATCATGATTAGCAAGTGTCAGATCAGTTTCTTCAGTAACCCTATGAATAAACGTGATCTCTTTCAGGTGGTACAACACAATTATTGTGGTACAAAGGTAGACACACGCGATTCGTTGCAAGGTGAAGGCCAGGTTATTCGGTTAGCTGGCAAACGACGTAACGGACAAAACCACGCGCGGACAGATCGAACTGGTCCAAGAACGAGACCGATCCTCGTCTCGCGTCGCCGTCGAGCCAAAACGCGACTCATTAGCGTCGTTTGCGTAACGCAATTAACGGCTGGCTAACGGCTCTCGCAGCCTCGCCCACCCTTGGCTATACGCGTGCCAACCTTGTTCCTGTTCTTGTTCTTTGTCTCTTGGGCGCGGTCTATTGACTATCAATCTTGCACCTGCATTTTTTCACACGTCGAACATCCTATGTTCTAATTACATGACATATGCGCCTACCATTATATAGATGAACGAATCTCATTAAATAATGACCATAGCGCTCTAGATTTAACTTTCAGCTTTTAGAGGAAGTACTTAACGTCCCAAATATCTATTAATACGAGGATAAATAGTCGACCTTTTTAAAACCATATTGTTGGCCAATTTAGTGGGTAACATTAATGCTCCGCCTTATCAAGACTTAACAAAGTTATGAACGAAACAAGTGGACGAATGGCGTCTCGATTACTCACAATCAGTGGTATGCAGTAGCGTAACATCCTGACCCCGCAACCGCCTTCCACTTTGTTACAGTTCTGTTCGGATTAGCAATCGGTCGACGTTTCTCGTTAATAACTTTGTTAATAGCGACTGGAAGAAGGAATAGAAGAGGAATTTTTCATTCAGAATTTCTTTTTTACATCCTGAAGAAAGTCGTACATTCAGGACAGCTTGTAGAATTGATAACATAGATCGGTCAGGTTTGTCGTTATACTCTTCAAGAATCGAATCTGAAGTGTGAAGTACATTGAATTCAGTCGATCTGCATTTTATATTAAATTATAATTAGACGTGATTGAGTTTCATTCACTAATATTTTACATGAAGTGGTAATACGTGTACCACAGTCGACAATTATGTAATGAACAAAGTCAACATGTAACTCCCACACAAATTTTCTGTCCACATCGGTATTATAAAAGTCGATGATGCGAAGAAATAGCGATGATCAGGCTAAATAATTGCCTCCATACTCGAGATAAGTACTAGGGACCGCGTAAGAGTTTATATCTGTCTAAATACGTCGATGATAGCTGTTCTATTAGTTCTTTATCCTGACGTAACGCGCTAATAATTCATTTATTTATACGAAATCCTCTAGAGAAACGCGTAGAGTCGCGGTGTCGCGCCGTGGCACAATATTTGCATGTCCGGCCACTATGAACGTCGCTCTCTAGCGAGTTCTCTGGCTTAGCCTGATGCAATGTCTATTTTTAAATGATCTGTCTGCTAACGTACTAGCCAGCGGCTAGTCGCTGCCCGATTTCGCGAATCGAACAAACGTTGGGAAACGTTCATCTTTAGCTGTAATACGATGCTCTATATTCACTTACCTGCAGCGAGATTAGTTTTTTATTTAGCAAAAGAAATATACAGTACGTAGTTATGTAAAAAATGTAGTTTTCCGATTTAGATCAAGCATAAATTCCTTTCAAGCTTTGTTTACCTTTCAACGAGATCGGATTATCGGATGGCGCCGGGTAATCAGTAAGAATAATTCCATTCAACGTCTTCGTCGAATATAGAGTTCATATGAAATCTGTCGGCTAAGATCTCAGAAGTCCAATTTGATTTTCTAATATCTTTACTAATTCTAATATTCGATCTTACGAACACGAATGTTTCAAGAGTAGCACGCTCAATACTTTTCCTACTTTATTCCTTGATCGAGTTCGTTGTTTCTTTATTTCACAACAAGATTCCTGTTTATTCCTGTACGTGTTACGCCTGAAACTCGAATGTATAGCGGAGCGGAGTCACTCAGGCAGTCGATCGTATCTGAAAGGAACTCACGACACAGAACGAATAACAACGAAGCCGGCAGGGGATCACGCGACCCTTGCTAGTTCCCGGAACTCAAAGCAGTTCTACCAAGAAAAATGAGCGATCGTTTGATAATATGTGACTGATCTGCTATTAGCGGCAATTTAGTTGGATCATAAAAGTCGATGCTATTTACCAAAAGTAAACGATCTCTATCTTTGGAAATATGTTTCCTTGCATTTTTTATTTAAATATTGTGAAGTTAGTATATACAGAGAATTTCTCTCTGGTATACATATTAGCAAATACTATTAGTTTCTTTAATAATATAAATAATAAGTATAAGAAAGTGTATGAAGGAAATATGTTATAAATTATGCAAAACATTGAAAGGTACAGAACGAAATATTTAAGTAGGGTAGGCTAGTTACGTGATTTTTCTAACGTTCGTCGATAAATCTTTTATGTTTTTCCGGTAAAGAAAACCGCATGCTTTAAATTGCTTCCATGAAAGCTTCGTATTGCACAAGAGTTTGCAGTCTGATAATAAGAGAACGTGAATCAATCAAACTGTGTACCATTAAATCATTCACGAGGACACGTAAAAGAAGAAACAAAATATAAGTGAAGGACGCGTTTCTGAGTGTATCGATTCAGACGTATATGGATGTTAAATCCACAAGACGCGTCCTTCGGCAACCATTTTCTCGCAGTTATTACTCTCCTCTTCTTCTGTTAACCTACCCTTTTCTGGGTCGTCTTCGTTTTATTGCGAGACCGGTATCGAGACTCGTAAAATATCCTCACGAACCAGCTTTATCGTCGCCACCCATAACCTACTTTCTTGGATTAAGAATACGTAAACGAGCCACACGCGTTCTACTTCTTTATTTCTTCGCCACCCTCTCACTCGCCTTTTTCGTTTCCGCAGAAAATGGTTACCCCACAATGTACGCAGACAACGCGTTGAATTATTCAACAGGGTAGTTTGTATACACATGCAAACAATGTTCATCGATTTGTCTCTTCGCTGTTCTGAGGGTGGGTTAAAAATTTGAAATAAAATTGAAGATTGTAAATTTTATTTCAGCTGAAGGGAATTTGGATTTATACATTTTGTATACAGTTGTCTTATTCATTTGAATATTCTTTACTCTTACACAGTTATGACAAGATATTTATTGTTCTAATGCACAAAATGTGTTGGAAATATTGAAAATTTGTAAAAAGAACGGTAATACATCTCTTTGTGATAGATGAAGGGACATATTTTTTTAAGAATAAATATACGAGATATCTTGGAAATAGAAATAGCCGTGGTCGAGGTTGATACAGGATGTGTATATCTTCCTCGAATCTACAGCTGGAAATCCACCCTCGTTTGGCGAAGAAGAATGAGTCACACGATGGAAAATATTGCCCAGAAATAGAAAGCACTAATTTTCTGTCATTTATATCCTTATATTTTATACGAACTTTTTATTGGAAATGGTAAATTAATACATATCTATATTCTCGTCTTTGAAAATACGTTTTACGTAATTATTAAATGTTATATTACCTTCTATGATATTTCTCATTAATTCGCTTTATATATAAAATAAATTAGTGAATATAATTAAATATTTAAATATTTTTTTAATTAATATATTCTTGCGCTTAAAAGAATTAAAACTCAAACTCCATAATGCGATTAAGAAATATTATTCATATCTCATATTGTATGACTCCAATGGTTTAAATAAATGAATAAGAACAGCATTTATTTCTTGATATTGTATAAACAAAATAGAATATATTGATAGAAAAGTTAACTTCATAAACTCCATTTTCTGTACAAACCAATCGTTTTTTAGTCTGAAGTTCGCGTGATCACAGAAATGTGCCTGTCTGTCTGATTTATTAATACGGACACTTAATCGAACAGACGACCTGAATTCCCTTGGCCTCGGTCTCGTGTACACTGGCTCCCATTCGAGAAAATTGATAAATTTTCACCAGAAAATGGATCTTACCCGGGTGATCTAATATTACACTCTCGCCAAAAATATCTTTCCTACTTACTCTTATCCGTTTGAATATTTTATATCGAACGTGATGAACAGCCCAGACAGAGATATGTATTATGCACAAAGTTGACGTTTGTAGTTCACGAAGCGCAGTCTAATATTAGTAACGTAATTTAACACTTTGTCGTTTGGAATAGCACTCGTCTTGGCAGGGGCATTTCACAATTTTATAAATTGAGTACGCAAAATGCAGATCTACTTTCTCGCGATAACAAAATAACGTAATAAAATAAATGTCATTCAAATGAAAATTTTATTGTAGAATTAATATAATCATGTAACGATTGATAAAGAGGAATATTAAAATCCATATTGCGAGTGAACAAATAATTATGTATTTGGAAACGCATTAAATTATTGAATTAATGTTTTGGATTAAACAAAGAAAACTGTTTATGTGTTCAGGTCCACGCGAAACATGAAGAGAAGACGGAGAGCAAATCGGTGTACCGGGAGTACAACCGAGAGTTCCTGCTGCCAAAGGGCACCAACCCGGAAAGCATCAAGTCCTCGCTGAGCAAGGACGGCGTCCTCACCGTTGAAGCCCCGCTTCCGGCGATCGGTACCGGCGAAAAACTGATCCCGATCGCGCAGCAGTAAAGCACAAATCAATCGACGAACACGCGATCTAATGCGAAACCCTAATAAAGAGAAGGGAATCCCGTAATTCGTGTTTCGTCGGTCAGATCGCTCCTTTCCTGCCCCCTCCATCAATTCTCTCTAATTTCATTTCCTTCCTCTTCTGTTCTTTTCACCTTTCGTTCCTTCCCAACTTATTTCGCTGTGAACTTACGTTTTTTCCTGGCTCAGTTCCTTCGCAATTAATTTACAAATTTCTACTTTTGTAATTGCTTCCTCTGAGGAAGTAATTAAATGTTTCCGCTCAGTCTTTTCATGATATCGTAATGAGGAAACGAAGTCTGGATTAAGAAGAACAAGGGTAGCAAACTCTTGAAGAAAATCTTAATTCAGGGCTAGTACGTAAAAATGAAGTTCGCAGCGAAACACGCTTACGAAGTGCATTCAACGAGCGAGTTCTCGCGCGGGAACTCGGAGTTTATAGTTTTTCGGGCAAAACTCGAGCCTCCGTAAGGTACGTGCAAGATGTTTGAAAGTACACAAATTATTATTTCCTTTAAAAAGAAGAGAAAAAACAAATGTGTGTGTGTGTGAGACACATTGCCAGAAAAAAGAACTGTGAACAAGTCTACCAAAAATGTATAGTTTATAATTTTGTACGTATCCTTCGACGAAAGTTCAAATTCTTCGACCAGTTTATCAAAATCAAGTTTATTACAAACACAAGTTAACAAAGTGCAATCTGTGAAACGATAATCAAATAACGAGAAAGATAAAAAGATGAGCCGCGTGTCTGGAGGCTGTAGGATGATCTAACGCCTAATTTTGTAATAAACAAAAACAAGATTACTGTATAGGTGTTTGATACGCAGTGTTTCTTCTTTCGATCTGCTTTTTGCCGCTTTGATATACACTTACGTGTGTTTTTACGATCATTGTCGACCGATGGTAGGTGTAACCGATCATAGATCAATTACTGAGAATGAGAAATTATATAAATATTATATATAATATTGGTAGTAATGTCTAAAGCAAATCGACGCATGGACGCCGTAACGATAGACGTTTGATAAATTATTATTACTATTGTTATACTATTATTATTTGGTCCCTAACAACTTTTTTTCGACGCTTTGATACGACATTACTTTTTTGGAAGTAACCCAAACGAATTATTTTCTAAAAAAAAAGAGAAAAACACGCATTGCCTTTGACGAAAATGAAAATTCTAATTGGTTCAAGTAACTCAGAAGCAANAGTAAAATTCAGAACATTTAGGACACTTACACTCGCTTTAATCCAAATACATANAAATCGACGCATGGACGCCGTAACGATAGACGTTTGATAAATTATTATTATTACTATTGTTATACTATTATTATTTGGTCCCTAACAACTCTTTTTCGACGCTTTGATACGACATTACTTTTTTGGAAGTAACCCAAACGAATTATTTTCTAAAAAAAAAAGAGAAAAACACGCATTGCCTTTGACGAAAATGAAAATTCTAATTGGTTCAAGTAACTCAGAAGCAAAGAACTTGTGCACCACGGGGTATTCAGGAGGAAGAGGAAAACAAAATTCAATGCGCGAAATCGGAGACGATCTTCTTAAATAAAACGAGAACTTATGTATGTGTTAGTTTTTAGGTGTACTACATTAAAAGACTATAACACAAGGTTGCTTAGAGTACGTAACGAATAATTATTATTTATGAATATTTTACTATTGTCAAGATACGTATGTTTAAAAAGGTAATGCGAACAATGTGAAAGTTTAAAATAAAAACTATCTTTAAAGAGAAGTCGTGTGATCACGTAATATGCATTATTTCTTTTAATTAATTTAAATATACATCTCCATCCAAGAGTATTACCCTATCTCATCTCATTTTTATCGTTTCTTAATAATTTCTTAAGCTTTCTTTAAAGTCTGTAAGTGTCCTAATACTTTTGGACAGGAGTGTATATATAAAACAAAAGATTCTCCAACAGATTATCACAGTTTATTGATTTTGGAATCTTTATTTAACAAAATAGTCTATCATTAATATGTATAGTTTTGTAGAGTTTGTATGAAACCATTACAAAATCGTTACATCGAACGTGGTTACGCTTTTCAACATAATATCAGCTTTAAAAATTCATATAACGGATAACAAACGCTATTTGAATCCCAGCGACTACGTCCGTTGTCAGTTCGATCGAAACCGAAGTCCATTTGTTCCCGCATTTCTTGCACATTTCAATAAAAAACAACGAATTCCAATCGTATCGTACTCACAAATACATACACAATCTAAATGCACGTAACGATAAATAAATTCCGCATAAATAATCGTTACCAAAAGCAAATAAATCTTTACATTGCCAAATGAATATTCAAAGTTTTCCGCACGATGGTATAAAGGTCGAATTTTAGTGAACATTATTTATGATTTTTACAATATAACGTAAAAGATAGCAGAGATATAATTCTCTGATACTTCTAAATTACAAATAAATATATAATCGATCCGATCGTTCCTTCGCTTATTCTGAGTATAAAAAATATATGATGGTAACGTGAAATGTACGATTTAAAAATAATTATGTACACAGCAGAATCTCATAAATCTCGTATTTCTTTATACAGGCGCCGGTGGCACGTTATCCTCGAATAGATTATCATTCTCATCTTAATTATTCCATTTAGTGTGCTAAATTTTGGTTTAATATTTGGAGTATCATAAATCACATCGAACGGGAACTAAGGCTTAATCTACGCTTACTGTTTTGGTATATATCATACTGATTAGGATGTCGTCATATCAAATAATGGTAAAAAAGCACCGACAATAAACATCGTATAAAAAAGCTATTAGGCGAGACTCAAACGAATCTTAAACGATCGCCAATTTAAATAGGAATATAATTCAATTTTAGTTCAAAAGCTCTTACCCATTTCCATTTCGTAAAAACCTAAACGAATGGGTTCGTCCTATGTATATTCATCTCCTGTCCTGGAATGAAAATTCGGGTCATTCGTAACAGTGATCTATTGTTCGCGATAAAACGATGATTTACTAGACGCTCGGAATTTCCGCGGAGAACAGAGGAGCATCCGATGCGTTGAACGTCGGGGATTTTCCTTCACGGGCAATACGCAGCGCTTGATGAACGGAAACTGTGTCTAGTTCCTTCTGATTCGGTTTCTCGTTGTCCAGGCAAATATCCGCTGCCCGTTTACCGAACGGTTCTAAAACTTTCACTCTGTAATCAACAATCGTCGATACGGGATTGCCTGTCAGCCTTAGGTTCTCCAAGCAGGGCAGGTGACCAATGTTCTTCACTTCCTCAATATCTTCTATACGATTACAACTCACGTCCAGACCCTCCAACGAGTACATTTTTGAGAAGCTAGCTAAAGAAGTCAATTTGTTTTGCGAAAAATCGATGTATACTATGTAACCAAGCTTTGTGTGCAAATCCTCCGGCAGGGACGTGAAATTATTGGATGCCAGGTATAACTGAGATAATCTTGGTAATAGAGTGCCATTAGAAATCTCAGAAAGCAGATTATTGTTCAAAGTTAAGCTTTCAATGTGCGGTAGCAGCTTGATAGCTTCGTCTATTGTTTCTATCCGATTGTCACTCAGGTCTAGATGGGTCACTTTTAACCAAACGTGAGAGTCGTTCGCGTTCTCGATAATCTTGTGCACCTCTTCGCACATCGCTAGTTCGACGATATTTCTCAGCTTAGTATTGTTCACCCTCAGATACTTCACGGTGTCTCGGAGATTGCCCATGTGATATATCTTGTCCACGGGGTACTGATCGATTGTTAAATTCTCTATATTTTTAAAACTGGACAAATCGATCGACAGTGTTGACGTGTAAATATTGCTTGTTCTGTAGGGCTCGGTGCTTCCTTCAATTATGAGTTCGGTCAGGTGAGAGTTGAAGTCCAAAACGTGACTGAAATCGTACTTCTTGTCGACGACTTCCAAGGGCGGGCAAGGCTGTTTTAATCTCTCGCTGATCGCATACAACTGTAATGATTAATCACAAAACTTACATACTTAATAAAAATAAACAGATGAACAATTTATCGATGCATAAAGTAAATAATGACCTGCACAGGATTAAACTTGTAACATTTGGACTTGTGTAATATGTTGTGACCCTCGGTAAAAAATTCCAAAGCCATGCTTTGCAGTAGGAAAAATATATCATATACATGCATGTCCAAGAATACAGCAAGTTCTCTGGGCATTGCTTTTTTCAAGTAACTGTACACCTCGTTTAGGTAGACTTCCAAGCTCAATCTCCTCTTTTCCACAAATGCTTCACATTTGTTACCGATCAACTTCTTTGGCGGTAATATATCTTTTTTAACATAGTTCTCTGAAACCAGTTTATCGTGAAGTTCCGCGAAATCATTGTACCTGTAACAGAAGAATAAAAGTTAAACGTATTATATTTCATCATCTCTGATCATGAATATAATCCATATCAAATTAATATCTATAGTGTTGCGTTATATCTAAAGAGAGGTACGAT
Organism: Ceratina japonica; assembly: GCA_019453355.1. NCBI lineage: Eukaryota > Metazoa > Arthropoda > Insecta > Hymenoptera > Apidae > Ceratina > Ceratina japonica. The sequence continues at coordinate 20,076 of SMSR01011612.1, read as the reverse complement.
CGTAAAAGAATCACATATCACTTATTAAAATTTTATCGTGGACAGCAATATTTTTATTTTGAAGTAAAATATCGTGAATTTTGTATGGAATTAATATATTTATCACTTTGCCATGATAATTCGGGGCTGATAAAGGCGCGAAGTAAAGATACTCTAAA
>SMSR01011612.1:0-12249 GCA_019453355.1 Ceratina japonica | reverse complement strand
TGTAATTTGCCTCGAACCTTTAGCCGCTTCTGTAATTATCGAAGCAGATACCAGAATATCCGTTATTTTGGAAGCACGTTGACTGCAAAAAGTATTTCTCTATTGCAGTAATTTCTAATCTGATTCTGCGTTTCGTTTCTACATTTTGTTTTTGAGAATATGAAAATCTCTACTCAAGGATGTTATGAGATTAGATATGAATTAAATGTAACAGAATTAAGTAAAATGAGACGATAATATATGTTAAATATAGTAATGCTCCTTTGTATGTGTTTAATTCAAGAATACTTTCCAAACTCGTCGCTCTCCATATTTACTTAATAAAAAAAATAATGGGTCCTACGTTTTGTCTACCTTACCAACGTATACGGTATGTTTGTCGAACCGATTTGATGATGGACCCGTTCAACGTTGAAGACGACCTATCCGTTTCAAAATCATTCTGACTGTCCTCGAGACAAGCGGATTCCGTGGCTGAGTACTCGGAACTGACCGCAGACCTGTCAGACTTATCTGAATACCCGGAGTCGCACACCATGGTCTCGTCGGTACACTTCCTGGTAATGATGGTCGTCTTATGTGAATTATCCTGACTTGTTTCTCCCGAGCTATTGAATTTTCTCTCGCTAATCGGACTTATGCATGACCAAGGATCCTCACCGACCACTTTGGATAACATGCTCAGGATGGAAGGGGTCCTACGTAGATTCTTGGGTACGGGTATCCAGAGAACGGAATCATCCTCATCTTCAGTTTCTTCGTTTTCACCAGCCAATACACTGAAGTCGAAACTTTCGTCTTCAGATTCTTCAGAGTCTTTAGAGTCTTCAGAGTCTTCAGAGTCTTCAGAGTCTTTAGAGCCCTCAGAGCCATCAGAGCCCTCAGATCCATCAGAGCCATCAGGGCCTTCAGGGCTTTCAGGGCCTTCAGGGCCTTCAGGGCCTTCAGAGCCTTCAGAGCCTTCAGGGCCTTCAGAGCCCTCACAGCCCTCACAGCCGTCACAGCCCTCAGAGCCCTCAGAGCCCTCAGAGCCCTCGGAGACCTCACAACCTTCATAGTTCTCATAGCTCTCAGAGCCTTCAAAGTCTTTTAAGATAGGTGATCTTAATTCGGAGTCGCTATCCGTGTCTTTAACAGAGGTTGACATGTTGAAAGACTTTTCGTTTTCTAGTTCGATGGAGCTTTCCTCCTCGATAATGGGATTCTTCCTCATTTGCATTTGGGTTTCTTTGGGTTTGAATATTTCGGACTTTTCGAGGGCCTCCACTAGCTTCTTCACGAAGTTCTGCCTACCGGCAGGACCGTCGATTAGATTCTGGTTAGGCCGAGACGTGATAGACTTATTCACTTGCGCCATTAACGTGTCAACAATTTCTTGGACCAGACTCTTCTCGCCAACGGTCTTTTTACTGTTCACCACGTTCTCTACATCCGCAGACTTCTTCCTCGAGTTCAGCAACTTGGCACACGGCGAAGGTGTTTCTGAGGTAATCTTCTTCTGAAGGTCGTGAGTCGGGTACTTTTCTTGAGAAATAGTATTCTTAAATCCGGTGTGGGACCTCTGGAATTGAGGAATCGAGGACTTTTGATGGTCGAATCTCTTTTCTTGGAAAATGATATTCTTAAATCCGGTGTTGGATCTCTGGAATCGAGGAATCGAGGACTTTTGATGGTCGAATCTCTTTTCTTGGAAAATGATATTCTTAAATCCGGTGTTGGATCTCTGGAATCGAGGAATCGAGGACTTTTGATGGTCGAATCTCTTTTCTTGGGAAATGGTATTCTTAAATCCGATGTTGGACCTCTGGAATTGAGGAATCAGGGAGTTCTGATGATCGAATCTCTTTTCTTGAGAAATAGCATTCTTAAATCCGGTATTGGACTTCTGGATTTGAGGAAGCGCAGCATTCTTTTCAAACGTTGACTTTCTTTCTTGAACAATCGAATGGTTGCAAGTTCCGGTCGCCTTCAAATTCGTCTTCCTCGTCTGGAAAAGCTTGAACGATTGATCTTCGATAGAGCTCAGTGACAGCTCCATCTGCCTTACAATATTGCGTACCATAGACGGAGATTTAAGCTTTGGCTCGTCTTTCTCGAACAGAATCGGCTCGATGGATCGGATGTTTTTCTCCAATAACCAACCGGATTTCGGTTTCGTTTCCTTCTTATTCTCATAAGAACCGCTCTTGAATGTGTTTGAATGCAGAGGTGTGCTATTAAAGAAACCACAAGAAGATTCTTCACTTCTCAAAGTGCTTAGAGAGTTCTCCATGGAAACCTCCGATAGGTCCCTGGTGCTACCAATCGCCGAATCAGTGTAGAGGCTATTCTCGAGCATGAATGACCTCTCGAACATATTTGGCGAAGGCACTTTCTTTACGTTATGGTAATCCTCGATGGTTATTGACGACAGATTACTTGACGAGGTATTCGGCGTAGAAGTGGCTCGAACCTTGAAGTTGTCTTTAATATCCGGTGTTCTCAACGGCGTCGCTATTTCTGTCATACGCACACGACAAATTACAGGAGTGTCGTAAATGAAGTTTTCAGGTATTTCTTCAATCTTCCTCCTAGGAATTTGGGTATAGATCTTCGGAGTTGCGCCGGTACTCTTTGAAAGTACTCTGTTGTTACCCTTTTTAGGAGCATGAAATTCCTGAGGAAAATGAACTTCCTTCTTCGTATCATTGTTTCCCTTTTTCGCTAAGTTGGCGGGCTTCTTTATAATATAGGTCCTATACTTGGACTCTTCCGTTACCGCATTCACTCCCGATTGTTTTGAAAATTCGATCTCCTGCAAGGGAGGAAGCACGATATTTATATTTTCTGCCTTCTTTGAGGGCGACATCCTCGGAAAGGTGTGGCTCTTGTTCTTGAGGAATAAGGGCACGGGAATTTTTGTATTCAAAATCTTATCTTTTGACAACGAGTATTTCTGCAGAGGTTTTTGCTGGTCGACTTCCGGAGATTCTTTCTGGTTGGCTTCCGGAGTTTTCTTCTGATTGCTTTCCGGACATTTCATCTGCTTGGTTTCCGAAGATTTCTTCTGGTTGATTACTACATATTTTATCTGATTGATTTCCGGAGATTTCTTCTCGATTGGTTCCGGAGATTTAATTTGCTTGACTTCTGGAGATCTTTCCTGATTGGTTCCCGGAATTTTCTTCTGGTTGGCTTTCGGAGATCTTTTCGTGTTGGCTTCCGGAGATTGCTTCTGGTTAGCTACTGAATATTTCATCTGATTGGTTTCCGGAGATTTCTTCTCGGTTGGTTCCGGAGATTTCATCTGCTTAACTTCTGGAGATTTTTCCTGATTGGTCCCCGGAAATTTCATCTGGTTGGCTTTCGAAGATCTTTTCGTGTTGGCTTCTGGAGATTGCTTCTGGTTAGCTACTGAATATTTCATCTGATTGGTTTCCGGAGATTTCTTCTCGGTTGTTTCCGGAGATTTCTTCTCGGTTGGTTCCGGAGATTTCATCTGCTTAACTTCTGGAGATTTTTCCTGATTGGTTCCCGGAAATTTCATCTGGTTGGCTTTCGAAAATCTTTTCGTGTTGGCTTCCGGAGATTTCTTATGGTTGGCTACTAGATATTTCATCTGCTTGACTTCCGGAGTTTTTTGTTGGCCCGTAGTAGTCGTATGTGTGATTTTGGGGTTCTGGGGCTCTGGACTGACCAATGGAAGCGTATCTGAAACTAAATGTTTAACTATGTAATATCTCTGTAATGTCTCAATTAAATATCAAATAATCAATTTTTGAAAAATGAAAACTAATTAAAAATAGTTATTTGAAATTTAATATTTTTTATTCGGAAATAGAAGTTCTTTTAAAAATGATATAAAGGGTATCCAGAAAATGCAGGTTTGCAAAATTACATAGAGCGGCTACTTTTGCGGTGTCAATCTGAAGAAATTAAACTGAATCGAGATATTTTTATTCTTCAAAAACAATTTATTATTGTAGTTTCAGAGAATGAGATGCACAATAAAGGAAAATTTTTCGAAATTTCGAATTTCAAATTCGAAACTTTGTGGAAACGAGATGAAATGTATGTTTCTTTGTTAACAGGTTTGGGTGCCAAAATACCATCGTATTAAAGTACTATAAAACAGTTTTTGGATTTTTTAAAAAATTACGCCCTTAAAGAGGTAAAATAGAGTGAAATATGTTTAGGAATTCCGAAGTTCCCATCTGACTGAGTTCACCAAGCAGCTTAACAACTTTACTATGAACGAAAATAACTATAAATGTTGTTTACGAAGAGATACTTAAAAAAAAAATTGATTTTTTTCATTTTTCACCGGAACATGAAGTATTGCGGGTGAAGCCGCGACAGGAAATGCTAATTAAATCTATTATACAAAATTTATTATTATATAAGTAAAATTAAAGAATCCATCATGCGGCAAAAACCTACTAAACTATGAATACGGACGATGTTAAAAAAATGAAATTTCTGATCTATTAGATGGAATTTCCATAAATACCTGATGGTTCGCACGATGTCGAATTGGGAGTAACGCTGCTCGGAGTCATGTTACATCTCCATGACGTTTGACGCTCGTGCTTCGGCATTAGTTTCGGTGTATTTGAACGTTTTGGAAGGTACCATCCTGGGATGAGACCTTTCACTTCAGATTCACTCAATCCCTGTTGAGACGAAATAAAAATATATTTCAATTTTTTAAAATGAGATGAGAAGTAAAAAAAATTTTGTATAAGTATGAACAGAATTTTTAATAATACAAATAGTAATTTCATTTGTATAAGAATGGAAAACAATCATTTTTTTTATGCTAAAGTATATACTTGTGACCCTAATATTGATAAAATTTATTGTTTTGCAAATCAGAACAGAAGAAAGACGAAAGTGAATGATTTCTATTTCTCTACTTATATATGTATACATATATGTATATATTATTAAAATGAAGGACTCGAATTGTCAGTAAATAGTGTGACATTCTCGTAAGATGCATTGGTATATTTCGTCAGCAGAAAATACATAATACGCTATTAGCTATTTTAAGGGAACTTTTACTTTCTACGTGAGCGTGCATATTTTAAAGTCGATAATTGGTTGAAACGAAAAGCTGTGTAGACATAACAAGCAAACTACCATAAATCTAAATTTGTGTACGTCCCATTTCAAGGTCAATACTCTAAACACTATTCTATCATTAATATTTCTAAATCGCTATCATGTATGGCTTGGGACAGTGAAGTTTAGCCAGCTCCTGCGTATGTGTGCGTCTCCTAGCGGAACACATTGATATTTCAATATGTATGTATATATCGAAATTTCAATGTGTCCCACTCGGAAACGCACACAAATGCAGGAGCTGGCTAAACTTCACTGTCCCAATCTGTACGTGTTATTATCGTATAATCTCCAATTATTTTCATAGATTATCACTGAATATTCGTAAATTGATTATTCTTTAATCTGATTGAGGATAACAAAACATATTATCGACGTCTTCAACATTTAAAACACGCGGTCTTTGAAAACGAACACTTCAGCAAAATTAAATGAATAAAGCGCTTCATTGGAGAAGAGTTACTTACAAAGAACAGCACTTTCTTTTTCATCCAAGTAAACGTCGTAGACATTTTCACTTATAATCACAATCACCAGAAAGTTGAAGTAAAAATTGAATTCGAGCCAAGTGTCGAACGCGTTTGATTCTGTTCGCCGGCAACTGAGCGGGCACTGTCGCGTATTTGTAAACTATTACGTCACGGAATCGAGCTGGAAGCGTAAACGAAATAGAATTCGCACGGAAGCAGGAAGTCCTGTCCTGATCTGGAACTGAAACTGTTCCTAAACACTCTGTCACAAATGGCACGTCAACCCCTGCGTGCCTCTTTATATACCCGCGCTTCAACACTCCCCTACTACTAGGGTGAGTGGAAGGGATGAGGAGGGCCAGCGTCGGCGTTGGTTCCAACCCTGGTTCCAACAGGATTCAGGTATACGAATAAAGAAAATTACAATTGGTAAAACAAATGGTGGAATGCAAAATTTAAATAAAGCAATTAGCAACATTCTCTTGCACTCATTAATTATACAATGATAGCAATGCGTAAAAACATATTTTGAAGGTTAATAATTTTCCTCTTTATTTGAAAATAAAAGCTAAAAGTAATGTCATGATGTTGCATTTCATTTGTTTAATCTTAATTTTCGATATAGATATTTTTCCCACAGTAAACATGATAAAGGAAAATAAATTATAACATCTAATTTAAATTTAGAAGAGAAATGTAAGAGAATGCATTTTTTTCGCGAATATTCTTCGTCAAATATGAAATTGAAATTATAACTTTATTATTATCTAATGTTTCAATTATAAATTACGTAATTAATATTAGTAAAAAATTCAGTGTGCGTATTTAAACAGAAGATTATTGTAAGAATAAATATATTTGTTTGCTTTAGTTGTTAAATATTTAATCACTTGTAACTGTGTCATTACAATTGTCACTACAATTATTATTCCATAATTATCACAACAACTATTATTTCTCAATTGCCATTACAATTATTATTCTATAATTTTCTCTGCAATTATCATTTCTCTTATCATTTCATAATCACTATTATAATTATTGTCAGATATTATGCATTACAAGAATTGTTACTGTATTCAAATACTTTTTCGGGAATGCATAGTTTAAATTTTTATAAAATAGAAATTTTTGAAAATAGAAAGTAGCTATTCACTCTGTACCATTATACCTGTAATAACCGTCGCGATGGGTACCGATACCTGAGAACAAGGGATTTTTGAGGGTACAGCACATTTATTTTTCCTGGGGACAGAGGATTACTCTGTCCCTTGGGATTGAATTTTGGTGTAACAGGATAATTCTGCCGGGCTGGACTTTCCAAGTTTATTGCACTTCATTGTTAGCACTTAGACAGCTAGATTCGAAGCTGTTTAAGAATACAGTGGTTCTCACAATTATTCGAACATGAAATAAGTCGAATATGAACTCGTTTCATGAAACAAGTACTATAATTCCACTCTCTTATATTACAAATTATTTCATATTTTACATTCTTATATAGTAAAATAATTGTACATAATTTTTTCCTTTCTATTATCGAAATGGTACATGTTCTCGCCCCAGAGTCTATGCAAATCACAATTGGCCAATCGCTAGTACTAGATTCTAGCGATTCAATATTTACTTGACATACTAACTACAAGTACGCTCTAAGCGAGCGTCTACTTTAACAAACACCATGTAAAATAAAATGTATTGAAAACGCTGCTTGGTATATTTAGAAGTAAAAGTTTATACCTGGTGTAAAACCAATCGTGCAGAAAATGTTCACATTGCGCGACGCGAAGAGAGTAATTATAGGCAGGGAAAGACCCGACCGTGCAATGAGGATAATCCACGGTCACCTCTGAACCATCCCTGCCCCTACTGAAAGAGACAATACACACAGCCATAAATCACCAAATGGCAAAATTTGACCTGGTCAGGTCTACGACCTTCACGGAAATTTCACACTGAGTGTTGATTTACAGCCCCTTTCATAAAAATTCCTGTTTAAGTGCCATGCAAAAATATATATTTCCATGCAATAACAATAACAATATACATATTTGCAATTCATGTTTAACCCATTGCGATCGTATTAAATTTAGACGTACGCATCGCATTGATCGGAATTAATTTTCGTTGAATGAACAGTAATACATGAAATGCAACGTACATTGTGAAGAAAAAACAAAGTTTCATGTTAACTACCATGCAATAACATTTATATTAATTTGCATATTAAAAGCAAAAGCCCGATTTATTAGAGAAATGAATCGTATACCTCTTAGGTATAAATACGAATAAATTGACACATTAGATGTTAGTTGCATCGTGCGCGTAGATTCAAAATATTGTATCTGCATTCTGCATACACATAGTCTTATGCAATGTCGTTTTAAGTTTGACCGCGAAATGTGATAACGAGCGAAACCGGTTGGAACATTTACAATGATTATCGATGATAATCAACGACTTTGTATGAAAAGGGTTGCAGGATATATTGGCCTGATTTGACAGAGTCAAGGGCAGTAAATTTTATTTGCATAAAAATTAGAAGCTCTGTCTTTTATGGTGAAGGATATATAGCATGGAGAAAACATATGTACTTGTTTAGTACAAGCGTTCGTCCCCGATTTTTAGAGACAGATCAGATCTGGTACTTCAATATAGATGTTTTTATTAGCATTATATTACATACCTATGGAAAAATAGGGCTTATAGGGCTTAGACACCATTGGTTTGGTTCATTTTGCGAACAGAAGTGGTTTTTCAGTATGAAGAGAGGGAAATTAAGTTTCGCTATGTTATATTATACGAGGTGCACACACATAAAAGGTCCTAAGTATTACAATTGTAACAGAAACATTCAGATTGTATACGTATTTGGACTATATCCCTGCTCTCCAATATTTCTTAAGAAATAAAAGAAATGATTTGAAAATAATAATTTTGACCTGGATGATCAACATCGATCTATTCGATCTTGTACTTTTTACAAAAGAGGAATCGAAAAAAATGATAGAAAATAGGGGTGACTCCATAAAAAAATTTTACCACAAAATTTAAATGATGATGCGAATGAAAATATTTTATTTGAAATCGAGCAAAAGCTTTCGAATTGATTTATCTTGCATTATTTGCCTTTATCATGCATTGTTTGTTATATTATTGTATTTTCATTTGCAATTATTCCCAATTGGAGAACCATGACAGGTGTTCTTATTTGCAATTAATACTAATTGAAGCAAGTGGTCAGAGATCTGTGTTTCCGGTTGCAAGCTTCTCACGGCCTTTCTCCATACTCGAGGCGAATTAAAGTCGTGAAAGTGAGAGCACGTCCAGCGTACGTAAAGTGTAGTACTTTCGTTGAGGAACACACCGTGGTGACTCCTCCGCGGAGCATGAAGAATTCGTACCGTTAACCAATGGAGGGAGATTTCGAAGTGGGGAGTTCACCTTGGTTAGATGGTGTGGTCTCGATTTATCAAGAGTCTCGTCCACCACGTCCTCGTGGTGCATCCGTTTCAATTTAAAATCAGCCAAAAATCTCGTTCTTAAGAAGTGTTCTCTTGGTCGTAAAGAAGGTTGTCAGAAACCATTTTAAATTCATTTATAATGCTGAGACGGCCGAGTTTGACCTGTTAGTGTCGTCAAAGTGGTTTCTAACGGGATAGCTGAGACAGAAGGTGAAGAAGAAAGGCTTTCAAATCCGCTCCAGGTAAAGGTTTTATTACTTTCTCGACCCTTCACGGTTGCTAGTCCTGCCAGCGTCCCTGGGCCCTGGGGTACCATTGTTCAATATTGCTTTACAGTGTTTACGCGAAATAATAAAAATGGTTGTATTTATGAAAACATAATTTATAGAGGTATCTACTACTATCTACGTGTATATGAAGTAATTTCTTGAGCAGTTTCAAAGAAATAGCAGGAATGTATATCGTTTGATTTTGAATTTATAATACTTAAATGTGCCGTGATCGTGAATTGATTTTGAAAGCGCGTCTAATATGTCGATGCAGGAAGTCAAAGAAAAAGTTCCATAATGTCCAACTTTCGCGCTTTTTTGTAAGAAACATGTAATTACTGAAGCTTTTGTGCAGATTAAGAGAGTAGGCCGGCCAATTACGGGATACGAAAGTGAAAGCGGATTTCCTTTCTAATGATTATTCAAGAGATGCAATATTTAAAGAATACTATGGTATAAAAGATAAGGACATTTCGAAGGTCCACGGATCTTATAAAGTTCCTATCATTAGAATATAATATGCATATTTAATGATATTAATTGCTCTTTTTTTCACATTAATATTTTAAATTTTATAAAATTCCCTTCATTACAATGTAATATGCATATTTAATAATATTAATTACTCTCCTTTGTATTCTTTTCAGATTGTATACGTATTTGGACTATATCCCTGCTCTCCAATATTTCTTAAGAAATAAAAGAAATGATTTGAAAATAATAATTTTGACCTGGATGATCAACATCGATCTATTCGATCTTGTACTTTTTACAAAAGAGGAATCGAAAAAAATGATAGAAAATAGGGGTGACTCCATAAAAAAATTTTACCACAAAATTTAAATGATGATGCGAATGAAAATATTTTATTTGAAATCGAGCAAAAGCTTTCGAATTGATTTATCTTGCATTATTTGCCTTTATCATGCATTGTTTGTTATATTATTGTATTTTCATTTGCAATTATTCCCAATTGGAGAACCATGACAGGTGTTCTTATTTGCAATTAATACTAATTGAAGCAAGTGGTCAGAGATCTGTGTTTCCGGTTGCAAGCTTCTCACGGCCTTTCTCCATACTCGAGGCGAATTAAAGTCGTGAAAGTGAGAGCACGTCCAGCGTACGTAAAGTGTAGTACTTTCGTTGAGGAACACACCGTGGTGACTCCTCCGCGGAGCATGAAGAATTCGTACCGTTAACCAATGGAGGGAGATTTCGAAGTGGGGAGTTCACCTTGGTTAGATGGTGTGGTCTCGATTTATCAAGAGTCTCGTCCACCACGTCCTCGTGGTGCATCCGTTTCAATTTAAAATCAGCCAAAAATCTCGTTCTTAAGAAGTGTTCTCTTGGTCGTAAAGAAGGTTGTCAGAAACCATTTTAAATTCATTTATAATGCTGAGACGGCCGAGTCTGACCTGTTAGTGTCGTCAAAGTGGTTTCTAACGGGATAGCTGAGACAGAAGGTGAAGAAGAAAGGCTTTCAAATCCGCTCCAGGTAAAGGTTTTATTACTTTCTCGACCCTTCACGATTGTTAGTCCTGCCAGCGTCCCTGGGCCCTGGGATACCATTGTTCAATATTGCTTTACAGTGTTTACGCGAAATAATAAAAATGGTTGTATTTATGAAAACATAATTTATAGAGGTATCTACGTGTATATGAAGTAATTTCTTGACCAGTTTCAAAGAAATAGCAGGAATCTATATCTTTTGATTTTGAATTTATAATACTTAAATGTGCCGTGATCGTGAATTGATTTTGAAAGCTCGTCTAATATGTCGATGCAGGAAGTCAAAGAAAAAGTTCCATAATGTCCAACTTTCGCGGTTTTTTTGTAAGAAACATGTAATTACTGAAGCTTTTGTGCAGATTAAGAGAGTAGGCCGGCCAATTACGAGATACGAAAGTGAAAGCGGATTTCCTTTCTAATGATTATTCAAGAGATGCAATATTTAAAGAATACTATGGTATAAAAGATAAGGACATTTCGAAGGTCCACGGATCTTATAAAGTTCCTAACATTAGAATATAATATGCATATTTAATGATATTAATTGCTCTTTTCTTTTACATTAATATTTTAAATTTTATAAAATTCCCTTCATTCCAATGTAATATGCATATTTAATAATATTAATTACTCTCCTTTGTATTCTACCATTTTAAATCTTATAAAATTCCCTTCATTCCAATATAATATACCTGTCCAATACTAACATTAATTACATTTCTTCTTCATTCTAATATTTTAAATTATATTCTTGTATTTATTTAATATTACATTCTTTTATTTAATACAATTGCATAATAAACTTCGTATTATTTTTCATTAGAATGAACCAACAAGTACAATTCGCCTTGATACGTCAACTTTCGCGTGCAAAGGACAATCTTCGGAGATGTTTATGTTCAGGTACTTAGACAAATGACAAATGATCATCTTCCTGCGTTGACGAGATTAATGAGATTTTTTTATAATATTTCTAATACAACGTGCAAGTTTATAAATACTTTTGAAGCACGATTCTATACTTACAATCAATGATTTCCTCAAACAACGCCTAGCTGTTTGATCAGCTTCATCATGAATTCAAGACGCATTCGATTTTCGATGGTCAACCGTCGCGTCTGTATTGCGTGCCTCAGGTGCAGTGACTTCGACGAGAGATTGTACGGTCGACCATGACGCAATCCAGGCGCGGTCCTACGAGGAGATACCGGGACCGAAGCCGATACCAATTTTGGGGAATACCTGGCGATTGTTCCCGGTGATCGGCCAATATCAAATATCAGATACGGCCAAAGTGTCGCAAATGTTCTATGACGAATACGGCAAGATCGTACGCTTAACTGGTTTGATAGGCCGACCGGATTTACTGTTCGTTTACGATGCTGACGAGATCGAGAAGATCTACAGGCAGGAGGGACCGACGCCGTTTAGACC
>SMSR01011602.1:3392-30828 GCA_019453355.1 Ceratina japonica | reverse complement strand
TATATATATATATATGGAAGTACCGTGTTTCAAGAGAATTCCTCTGGTTTCTAATGCCATTATCATTCAAAACAAGAATACCCTCTTAAAAATGACGTATTAGGCACAGAAATCGCGTTTACCTCTAAAAATTAATTAAACGCTCCATCCTTCGCGTATATGGAATAATCGGAAGTTGGCAGTTTTCGAAAATGTTTCGTTATTTCTCTCTGGACAGATCCTCTGAAAAGAATTGTATGTATGAGTGATATCGATGGCAAGAGCGCGTGATCCACGTTTGCTGAGCAGTCTTATCGAGTAGAGTAGATTAAAAAATGTTAAAGCGTGATGTGTGTAAGTAGTAGCACCATGTATGCAGTTTACGTCTGGTCTGAACCGATGCTGACTAAAATGGAAGAAGTCCGAAGTACAAAAAAACGGGGGGATAATAAAAAAAAAGAATCAGAGACAGAGATAAAAGGGTAGAAGTTAAACGAACGGAACGTTGACTTAGCATTACGTACACGCGGAAATGGAATACTTATCTTCCGCCGTTACCTCTTCATTTAAAAAACGTTGGATAGTTTTTCCTCGTTAATATTACAGTCGTTATGATACAAGTCATAGTTATTTGATCATTGTATAAACATTATTATCATCACAGTAAAAATATTCTCATATCCTCTTTTCAAACTATTCGTGCCTCGCTGCAGTAAAACGCTAACAGACATGCACATATATTCGCCCTAGCAAGCAGAGCACTGTCTCTTCCTTCTTCACCCTCTCTCGCGCGTTTTCTCTTCATTTTCACTAGAGTCAATTTCAATTTACTTCGCTAGGCTACGCGATACTTATTACCTATTTATTATTTAAGTAGTCCTTCTGTCTCGTCGTAACCAAAATAAAGTCGGTTAGCAAATATAGTAAAAATACATAAATGTACCTATATTATGTACCTTTTCATTTTTATGCAGTGGAATCATAGTTGCGGATAACATTTAACTTTAAACGATAACTCATTAAATAATAGTCATTGGTCTGATGATGCGGTCGGTGATGAAAAATTCCAGTTAAGTAATTTCAAACAAGAAAATTCCCCTTAACGCGTAATAGTTGCCACGGTGTACGTATGTACCTGTATAATACATATCCTTGTATTTATACAGGTACATACGTATGTCAGATGATTTCCAAAGCTTCATCCCCTTTGGTAGAATCAGAAATTGTCATTGAAATCAAACGGAAAATTCTTAATGGTCCACATAGCATAAAAATCGTTGAAATATAACTCGCCTATCAAAAGGAACGTGTCGCATTTAAATATCAATCGCAATTAGATTACTCAATAAACTTCTGTCATTTTTGCAGATATATCAGAGAGCACTCCGTGCTCGAATGTCACTATCGAAGAATAAGTTCTATCTTTCTTACTCCACATATATAAGATTGGTTGCAGAGTGAGAAAGACAGCATGTATTCATCGATAGTGATTCGGACCACATTTCTGCCTCCAGTAGTATTTGCTCTAAAGGCCTCAGCGCTTCGGAGTCCCTTAAGCCAAAGTATCAGTGATTAGACAGGAATTTATTGGAGAAGCTAATACATCCACGAAATGAAGACGATCCCTAATTTTCAAATACATCCACTGTCAATTACACAGATTTTCATACGAGATAAAACATGCTATCGATTAAAAAAACTGTGTTTCAGATAGGAATTAGGCATTGCAATGTGCAATGAACTTTCGATACTCCGCATATTTTCATGCAGTCTATAAATAAGTTTACTTAACAAATCTGCAGTAGTTGTAACAGTGTAAGTATTAGATAAGAAGATTAAGGATCGCGTTAATTTCGTGTACTTGAACGTTCACCGCGAGACGCGTTAACGGAAACGAATGAGTTGCTCCCAGATATCTTCGCACTTGCGGCTGAATAGAATTTGTTTTTCGTCGAGGATCGCAGGAATTAAGTACGTCCTAAGCTCTACCTACATAGGAGATTTCCACCGTTCGTTAGCTGCCTTTGTACACACCCGCTGGCCGCGATAATACCGTATGTACATCCAAGTATTCTTCTCGTAATCTAGTAATATTCACATAAAACGTCCTCTTAAGCACAGAGAACGGCGTTCAGTCTGTAATCGAGTCCTGGCACCGGCGTTCGTCACACCGAGGTCTGCGTGATGCCGTTACCGGATAACCACAGGCGACCGTTGCTCTTCTGGTCGGCGATCTCGTACTCGGAGTCGTCGATCTCGCAGAGGTTCGTCGAGAGATCGCTGTTGCTGGTCGCGCCGCCCAGCAACGAGTTCCTCTCCTCGAGGGTGGTGATCACCGAACCGATCTCGTCGGCCTCGTCCACCTTGTGGTGGCACCGGTTCCGTCTGGTGCTCGGGAAACCATAAGGCACTACGTCGTCTTCCTCCTCGTCGGATTCCAACGTGCTCAGGCGGCCGTTCAACGGGTTCGCCTCGTTCTCCGTGTCCGTGTGGATGTTGTAGTGCGGCAGGTAGCTGTTCGGGTGCCGGAGGTAGCTCTCGGAACCTTTGTACTTGTACTCGCCCTCGCCGCCGCTGTCCAACGGGTTCAGCCGCTGCGTCTCCGGGCACTGGTGGTACTGCTCAGAGAACTCGGTACCGCATTCCGAATCGCCGACGTATTCCGACTCCTGGTCTTCGTTCAACGTCTCAATGTCCCGCCCCGGGTCTACAGAGCCGTGCACTACAAATCAGTCGATTTCATTATCGTTAAGTATTGCTATTTTTTATTAGACTGGATTTTTATGCTATGGTAAATATACAGGGTACTTCAGGACCCATGATCAATAAGGGGTGATTCTATAGGCTAAAATAAGCAGAAAATAGAGAATACTAATTTTTCGTTCGAAGCCTTGTTAATTAGTTATTAAGCATTAAATCATGGCCCCTGAAAGTAGGCAACTCGCGTGCAAATTAACTTCTTTCAAAAATTTGCTGTTTTTTGATGTGAAAAAATTATTTCATATTCTTTAAGAAATTTTAAGCAAAAAGTGAGGTATGAGTTTTTTTCGTAGGACTCATAGTTTCAGAGAAAAAAATTCGAAAGGTCAAATTTTCGTGAAATCAGGATTTCTAAGTTTTAAGAATTTTTTTCTCAGGAACTATGTGTTCTGCGAGAAAAACTCAGGAATTACTTTATGTTTCAAATTTCTTGAAGAATACGAAAATAATTTTTTCAGATCAAAAAACTGCAAATTTTGAAAAAAGTTAATTTGCACGCGAATTGCCTACTTTCAGGGGCTATTCTTCTATCCTTAATAACTAATCAACGAGGCTTCGAACGAAAAATTAGTATTCTTTATTTTCGGCTTAATTTATCCTCTAGAATTAGCCCTGAAATTATTGACCATGGATCCTGAAACACTCCGTATATAAATTTAAAAATAAAAATACATGCATCCTTTTTATCAACGAATAAGATCTGCAGTTTGATAGTAGGATTGTTCTAATGTTTGGAAGCGACGGTAGACTCGTCTATTCACCTGACGGTAACTGATGAGTGTTCGACTCGTTACTCTCATTGCTGTGGAAGCTGGACGAGTCTGGTACCTCGCTTCCAGGCACCTCCGTGATATTAGGCAACGGGTTTTGGCTTGGTCGGACCCAGTCTGAACAGTCCCAGTGATACCCTAAAAGCATTGCAGACAACAACTGTATTCGGACACGCTACATGCGACGAGCCAACCGCCGCGATACGGAGTGAAAGAAGAGAAGAGAGAAGCGGAATCTCCGGTGTGAATAAAGGGTTGTAAAGACGAATTTAGACTGTCCACTTCGGACGCGCATCCACTGACGATTCACCCGTTTTCATCGAAAGTCAGCAACGAATCGGTTTCTACTTTTGATGAATCCATCGGATGAATCATTTCGGACGCACGTCTAACGTGACCAGCTTAAATTCTTTAATAAAAAAGAAATGATGTATGAGATAGAGAAGGGATAGCGACAAGCGAAGCGACCCAAAATATTATTTACGTGTCCTTTGCGTTTTGAAAACTTTCAGTTCAAATCGGGACTGTGTGTCTCTCTCCGGCTGTCTATTTCGACTTACCACCGACAATACGAGGATCATCCTCGATGGACGTCATGGAGGCAACGGAGGTCCCACCTCCATGAGGCACGCGACGAGAAGAATTTAGTAGAAGTCCTCCAGTGGTCAGCTCTGGTACCACTGGGCTCGCTCGTTTCAGGTCTGTTAGCGCACACAATACGATACACCAATGTTAATTCGAGTTCGCTACACGCCCAAGTCAGTACACTGTTTTCTACGGACATTCATTCTCAAGCATCCGGTGGTATTCATATTCTACTATCACTATTGCGCACCGGCACATTGCATTGTGTGCCATAAATTTGGAAACTACTTATATATTATTATTATATAATAATTATAGTGTCCACGAGAGTCGAGTACCGCTTCGTGCAGCTTGGAAGATGGTGGGGATTGCAGCGAACGCCTCAGGACTCTCGGATAGGNATCCCGACCTGCCACCTCCGTCGGTAGCCATTACAGGTATCTCGTAGAGCTTCTGGTCTTCTCGGTTCAACTTCTTCTTAGTCACGATCTCCCCTGTTTCTCTATCAATGTGGAACACCTCCTTCATAAAATCTGAAGCTATGGTGTAGACGAGTGTCCCGTATTCGCCGAAGTCTTCATCATTCGCGATCACGCTTGTCACGAGTCTGCCAGGCAACTGATTCTCAAGCACCGTCACCTCTACCACCTGTAACAATAGTTTATTATGTGATTTGCTCCATGAATGAATGAATAGTTTATTATATGATTTGATCCATGAATGAATGAATAGTTTATTACATGATTTGCTCCATGAATTATCATATTCTCCTTCTTGACGAAACGTACCGGATTGGGAAACTTGGGATTGTGCCTGTTTGCAGGTAAAATCTCAATCTTGACTCGCGCGAAGCTGGTGTAGACGTTGTCGGTGACGGACACGTTCAGCATGGTGAGCTTCTTCTCGCCGAAGTTCTGCATGTTGATCAACGAGATCACGCCGGTCGATTGATCGATGTTGTAAGTCTGTTGTTCGTTACCACCGACGATCGTGTACGTCAATTTCTCGTCGACGTAGTCCGGATCGCTGGCGGACACCACGGTCACGAATTGGCCACGCTCCGCGTGCTCCGACAGCCAGCACGTGTACGAGGGCTGCTCGAACTTCGGAGAGTTGTCGTTCATATCGATCACCGTCACCCAGACGTGGGCCGTGCTCGAGAGGCTCGGCACGCCGCGGTCCATAGCGATCACCGTGAAATGGTGCGACTCGTGGCTCTCGTGGTCCAGAGATCGCTTCAGGAATATCACGCCTTCCTCTGCATCGATGTGGAACAGCTCGTTGCTGTTCTCCGTGTCGTTCTGGATCGCGTAACGCACCTCCTGGTTTATACCTATGCAGGAAATTGATATATTAGAACATGTATTATTTGTACGTATAATATGTATATGTAAAATCTTGTAGAAATTAGTATGGGAATTATTGTCTCATATTGTGTCAATCATTGTACAGGGTTTCATGGTCAATAATTTAAGGGGTGATTCTATAGGCTAAAATAAGCCGAAAATGAAGAATACTAATTTTTCGTTGGAAGCCTCGTTAATTAGTTATTAAGCATTAAAAAACTGGCCCCTGAAAGTAGGCAGCTTGCATGCAAATCAACTTTTTTCAAAATTTGCAGTTTTTTGATCTGAAAAAATTATTTCATATTCTTTAAGAAATTTTAAGCCAAAAGTGATGTATGAGTTTTTTTCGTAGGACTTATAGTTTCATAGAAAATAATTCAAAAGGTCAAATTTTCGTGAAATCAGGTTTTAAGCATTTTTTTCTCAGAAACTATGTNAATTTGTATGCAAAATAGTATCAATTTTAAAAACGAAATTTAAATAGGAATTTCTTTTACTCTATAAATATCACGATGTTCAGTTTTCGAAAGATATTAATATACGCGCTTTATCTGAATTATACTCGTAAATTATTCATTATAGAGACAAACGTTTAAAAATTGCATGGATGCAAGAAGCACATATTTCTTCTTTTGGAAACTTTTCTTCTACGGTGAGTAACCCTTTGAGTCACAGTGCGACTCTGGAGTTTCAACTTTTTTAATTATTTTCAGCACAAAAACCTGAAATTTCTTCTGCTTCTTTGTATGAAAAAAGAAATTCGTACGAAATATTATAAATTAACTTCATCAGTAGCCATAAGTACACGATCGCGTCTCACTTAATACTAACGCGAATTATCTTTCTTTTAGTTCATTCATTTGGCCAGGACGTATACATCCAATGATAAAAAGAGAGAGCCAAATATGCGTCAAATGAATATGCTGTTAAAACTTGTCACCAAAACAGACGGAACTTTCCAGCAGACCTAATACATGGTCTTAAGAATAAAATACGAGTCATTTCAAGTGGTCACGTTGCGAGAATCACCCCGTACGAGGTCAACGACCGTAATTCCATCCGAGACGATTCGCAGAATAAAAAACGTTAGCGAAATTAGGGGAAGACACAGCGTCTATAGGACAGAGAAGAATAAGTGATTATTGAGTTCTATGAATTCCACCCACGCATGCAGCAAGCGAGTAAAAAAACAAAAGTAAGAAGCTACGATGAGAGGGGGATACGGGCGAGACGCGTGTCACTCACCGTTCTTAATCTTGGTCGTGTCCGTGATGAAGGAGGCCAGCTGCATCTGCTCCTGCCAGCTAGGCTTATGGAGGCTATCCGTGTCGCTGGCCGCAGCGTTTCCGCCGACCGGGTTAGGGAGGGTCAGGGACGAAGGCGGTACGGGCGTGCTTCGGTTCAGGTTTCTCAAATAATCCGGCGGGAAATTCTCTAGCTCGTCGCCGGCGCTACCGTAACTGCGGAGCGTGTCGAGATTGTTCAACGCGACCGCCGCGGAATTACCGTACGCCGGCTCGTTGTTCGAGCTGGGGGTGTAGGAAGCAGGTCTTGGAGGGCATTGGGGAGGTTCTCTCTGCAAAAGAATCACACGAAAAACCTTGAAAAACTCGCGCGCAGCCGACTGGCGGGGGAGCGTATACTGATATGTGAGCAAATCAAAATACAAAACGAAACGAACGAGGAGCTAAATCTAACACTGCCGTTCAAGAATCTCGAATACATGCGCCGATTTACAAATCGAATGGAAAATACTCGTACCTGTATCACTTCCAAGTTGCTCAGCTTCGAACTCCGCTTGAACTCGTGCTCGTTGGGCCGCGCGGAGTTCAACACGATCTGCTTCCTGGTCTCATTGTTAATATTATTCGCCCTGGCTCTCGTCCGTTTCATCCTGATCCGTCGTACCGCGAGGAACATGGCTATCAGGAATATGTTCGACACGACCGCGACGCCGATCCACATCAGCTGCTCCCAGGTGATGTTCAACGGGCTGGATATGATCGGCGTCGAGTACGCCGGGTTGCCGCAGTTCAGTCCCGTCATGTTCGGCGGACAAACGCATCTGTAGGTCCCGATTTCATTGACGCAGGTGCCGCCGTTCGTGCAGGGATTCGCGTCGCACTCGTTCACGTCGGACTCGCATCGTTCTCCCATGAATCCCTGGCACTTGCAAATCGGCCCGTTGTTCCCTTCCTCGCAGACGCCGCCGTGCAGGCACGGATTCGGGCTGCAGTACCTCCCGAACTCGCACCGTTTCCCGCTCAAGCTCGGCCCGACACAGTCGCAAGTGAAGTCGCCTCCGTCAGGAATCACTTTGCAACGACCTCCGTAGAGGCAAGGAGTAGAGGCGCAGGGATCGGTATCGATTTCACAGGCAAGCCCCGCGAATCTACTATGACACTGGCACTCGTAAGTATCGCTCCCCGAATCTTTACAAGTTCCCCCGTTCTGGCAGGGCTGCGAGCCGCAGATTCCCGGAGGAACGAGGACCGTCGCCGCGTCGCAGCTGAACTCCACGTTGGCGAACCGTTTCAAGACTACCACGCTGCTGGCTCCGCTCATATGCAACGGTACGGAGATCCCCGCGATGCGGACGTCGTCCATGCAGCCCATGAACCCGCGCTGGACGTCCTCGAAGCCGAGGATCGAAGGATGCTGCCTGACCTCCGCTCCTAAGTAGAGATCGTCCGATTGCAGGTTCAGGATGTCGTTGATACCAGGTGCTGATCCGTGAGCCACGTGCTTTCCGTCTACAGTCAACGTCGCGCTGTTGCTCTCGCGTTCCAGTTGAATCTCGTGCCACTGACCGTCGCTCACGTACATGCTGTTCACGCGAACTAGACCTTCCCCGCTGCCCAGGTCGAATTTATACTGAACGACCCCGTTTACTACTTCTAGAATGTTGTAATCTACTTTGCCCGCCGCGTACATCAAGTTCCCAGTTAATTGAACGGTCCTGATTCTCAATGAGAGTCTGAGACGGTCCTCGATGGTCTGTCTGATTATGGCTTTGTCGATCCTGTACCGCGCGTAACTCTTCCCGCTGAACGATATGGGGTTCCTCGGGATGTAACAGGACTCGTCGTGGCACTTGGAGATGTCTATGTCGCAGGTCTGGCCCGCGAAGCCTTCGGGACATTGGCAGGAGTATCCCTGCATCGACGAGTCGGGGATGCAGACCTTGAACAGCGGACAAGGATCCCTGGCGCACTCGTTCACGACTACTTCGCAGTGAGTCCCGGCGTAACCCTCCTTGCAGCTGCACTCCATTTTGTGTTTGTGTCGCGGGGACACGAAGCTCATTACATCGGTGGCTACTGGTGATATCTGGACCACGTCGAGGACGATTTTGTGCTGGCAGTCACCGTAGATGCAGTAACCCTTGTTGCACTTGAACATGACGATGTCCTCCACCACTAACTTCGTGGACTGTTCCAGATCTCTGAAATGTTCTGTCAAACGTTCGCGAATATATTCCGATGTATAAAAACTGGTCGAGCCTAAGACTGTAGATCTCTGTTTCACGGCGAACAAGAGGTCCAGGTCGTTGTGCACCGCCTGGCGAATCGCCCGGGATTTGATTAGATTTATCTCGTCTGTGGAGGGCTGAACACTGATAATGATTATGTCTTCTAATGTGCAGTTCATCACGTTGCGCACTGTTCTCTCGAACACCTTGCGGTGGCTCAGTATGAAGTCCTCCGGGCTGACCTCCCTGAACCTGATTATCACCGCGTTCTCCAGCATCCTCTCGGTGATCAAGTTCACGTTCACTCTCACCGTGGAATAAGAATGGAACTTTCCGTCCGTCACGCTGACGTTTATTCGGTACTCGCCGACGTCCAGTCGCGGGAGAGCTACCAAAGTGCCGTCGGTCTTGTCGATTTGGAAGAGATCGTTCGGTATAGGAGACGACGGGACCAGGCTGTATAAAAGCGAATCGTACTGGTCCTGATCCGTCGCGTGGACCTTCCCGATGATTCCCCCGGGATACTCGTCCATGTAAGAATTAACCATCACCTCCAGGGGCGTGATCACCGGCGGATATTGCGATTCTCCGATCACTTTGATCATGATCCACGCGTCCGAGTACAAGTGCGGTTTCCCGTTGTCGAATACGCGTACGTGCAACGCGTATTTATCTTTCAGCTTGCTGTTGAACTTGGTCGCGGTCCGCAAGCTCCCGTCCTGTTCCACTCTGAACGCGTTGCCCTCGTTCCCGGACAGGAAATCGAAGGTATATGGAGCGGCGTTCGGCTCGATGTCCGCGTCAGTTACTTCGAATTGCAGCACGATGTAGCCCAGGGGCTTGTCTTCTTGGACCACCGCCGTGTAGTTTGACAGAGAAAACAGAGGGGGATTGTCGTTTGCGTCTAGGATTTCGATGTTCACTATCACGAAGCTGGAGAGCATTGGGATGCCGCTGTCCCGGGCGTGGATCTCCAGGTCGTAGCTGCCGATCTGAAAGAGAGAAGTGATTGTCTTAGAACGTGAAGTAAGATTTTTGTGCTATTAGTTTGAGGAATGGAGTTTAAATTGAGATTTCTCGTATTTACAGTGAGAGTAAAGAGTGAGTATTCACCTCGAGAATATAGAATTTATTTAACAACTATTAGAAGTATGTAAGGAGTTATTTGAAATATGTAATGTGTATATAGATTGTTAGTAATTAAATGTAGGAAACGTAATTCAATTTAATAAGTATAATATTTCAGATACAGCATAAAACAGTTGAAGATCTGTAAAAATGCGAGTCAAAAGTGAGTAGACATAGTTAATTAAAGAACGATTTATCTTCATTTCATATTTCATTATTAAAAATATCGATGATTTTTACAGTGAACCAGAAACATGGACCTAAGGTGACCACAAAACATAATAATTTATTTTTGAAATGTGCTAACATAAGTATGAGGTGCTGCACTTGATTTTTACTGACCTCTTCGCGATCTAACGACGCAGCAACAGTAATCTGTCCTGTCCTCTGATTGATCGAAAATTGTCTTTTCCTGTCGCCTCGTTCTATGTAGTAAGAAACGTTCCCATTCACTTCACTATCCAAGTCGTTCGCAAACACCTGAAATAATCGTAAGTGCCTCCTTAATTAAAGTTTTCTTTTTTACCATTGTTCTTATTTCTGACTAATATTCTTCATTAACTTAGGTGTTAACATTTATGATAATTCAATATCTGCGTTCACTTCAGATACTTCATACATTTTATGCATTTTTTATACTTCACGTACATTTAATTTGTTCATAAATGCATAATTTAAGAAAATAATTATATATCATTATAAATCATAGTATATATCATTATATATCATTATATATCACTATAAATCTTAGTATATATCATTATATATCACTATAAATCATTGTATATCACTATAAATCATTGTATATCATTAAATACCATTACAAACTGTTTCAGATCAATAATCTGCACTCACCTGAATGACTTTCTCTCCAATTTTCGCGTCCTCCCTCACATCCGCCCTGTACGACACTTCGCTGAAGATGGGCGCATTATCATTGCTATCGATCACAGTAATGTTCACCGTGGCGTGATTGCTGAGAGGAGGGATGCCTCCGTCCATAGCCTGAATAGTTAAAAAGTAATCCCTTGCCCTCTCATAATCCAACTGTTCAGCAATAGTGATTACTCCGGTGTGCGCGTCGATCCGGAACTTCTTGTGCTCGTTCCCGCCGACGATCGAGTAGTAAACGTCTGCGTTGACTCCGGTGTCCTTAGACGTCGCCAGGACCCTGGACACCTCCGTGCCGACCGCGTAGATCTCGGGCACTTTCGAGAAATAAACCTTCGACGCGAATTCCGGCGGGTTGTCGTTGATATCCTGGACGTTGACGATCAACGAGGTGACGCTCGTCAACTGAGGAGTTCCCTGATCCACCGCTTGAATACTAACGTTGTACATCGCCTTCGTTTCCCTGTCCAAGGGTTTCCCGAGTGTCACGATACCGCTGTCCGCGGCGATCAGGAAATGACCGTCGGCGGAGTCGATGAACTCGTACCTGATCTTCCGATTGATACCGATATCGTCGTCCGTCGCGTGCACCTTCGTCACCAACGTACCGACCTCGACGTCTTCTGGCATCGTGGCACTGTAAGTCTGCATCGTGAACTTCGGCGCGTTGTCATTTAGATCAGAGACGAGGATCTCCAGCTGCGAGGAACACTCCCACAGAGGCTTGTCCCTGTCTTGAACGTGGGCAGTCAACGAATACTTTGCCTGGGTCTCTCTGTCCAGCTGACCGACGGTCTTCAACACGCCTGTCTCCTTGTCCAGCGAGAACTTGTCGTTATTATCACCCGTTAAGTAGAAACGCAGCTTGGCGTTCGGCTCGTCGTCGTAATCGGTAGCTAAGACAGTCAACACGTAAGTTCCTGGATGCGATCCTTCGGATAATATCTCGCGGTAACGGTATCTCAAACAATACGGCGGGTTGTCGTTCACGTCGAACACCTGGACAGTCACTCGCGTCTTGAACACGTATTTGCCGTCGGTGCCGACTATCTCCAGCTCGTAACGATCCATCGTTTCCCGGTCCAGAGCCTTGGCGACGTAGACTTCGCCGGTCGATCTGATTTGGAACTGCGATCGCGGGTCGCCAGACGTTATATAGAATTCTATCGGCGTGTTCACGTCGGAATCCTTGTCCATGGTGACTAACTTCACCACCACGGTCCCTGGAAGAGCGTCTTCGTTCACCGCTGCCTCGTAAAGGTCATCCACGAACGACGGAGGGTTGTCATTATAATCTTTCAATTTCACGTGAACCGATGTTCTTGCAAAGTGTTTCGGGTTCCCGTTATCCGTAGCGACCACCTGAAGACGTTTCAAATATTTAGTGGAAGTTATAAACATAAATTCGTGATGTAAATCAGAATTCTAAGTACCTGGAACTTGTATTCCGGTTGTTTCTCTTTGTCTAGAAGAACCAGAGTTGAAATCCAGCCGGTGTAAGGATCAACAGTGAAAACGTTCGCCAATTCGCCGATGTCCGAGCCAAAGGAATACCGAACCTCCCCATTGCTACCCAAATCTTCGTCATGAGCGATGATCTTCAAGATAGACGTTCCCTCTTCAATGTTCTCCGCCAAACTGATACTGTAAGGATTGCTTTCAAACTTGGGAGCGTGATCGTTGTCGTCCAACACCTGAAGCGAGATTTCAGCCAAGGCTGTCAACGGTGGACTCGAATCCGTTTCAGCCAAAACTCCGATTAAATGATTGTCTTTCAGTTCTCTATCTAATGGTTTAACCAGGGTAACTTGTCCGTGGGAGTCGACCGTAAAAAGTGGAGAATCCTCGTCTCCGGAAACGATTCTATATGTGACGGTGTTATTGGTCACTGTCTTCAGCCTCGTTATCGGTGTGCCGACGGGAGACGCTTCGGATATGAAGAATTTATCCTCTTTGCGTTCGAACAGCGGTGGAATGTCCTGTGGTCCCATTATGTAGATGTTCAGAGGAACGTCCGCGTGGTGAGTCGTCGCTCCGCCTTTATCTTCGGCGCGGATGAACAACTCGAACAGTTGGTTCTCTGCAATTCAAAAGAATCTTTTAGTCTTATAGAATTATTGTTTATAATTTAAGCATTTGCTGTTCCCTGTATAAGACAAGGACTGGAAATATGGAATAGACAGGGATAACAAATGCTTAGGACAATAAACGTAAGTAACAACTATGAATACCAGCCATAGACCGTCTTTCTTTAATTTTTTATTACTTTATCAAATGAAATGAACTTCGTAAAGCAAGGAAGGAATGTAGATATTCTTACCCCAAGGAATCGCGCTCTTCTGTAGGAACATCGCTCCGTTATCAGGATTGATGCCGAACAGCGCTTTAGCTTCCGACGTCTGAGGCTCATATATCGAATAAACGATCCTAGCAGCGTCGTCTTCGTCAGCATCCTGCGCCTTCACTTTGAGGAACGGCGTGTTCACGGTCAAATTCCCATGTATACTAGCTTTGTACTCTCTCAGAAGGAACACCGGCGAGTTATCGTTCTCGTCGCCAACCCTCACCCGGACCATAACGAATCCCGACCTGCCACCTCCGTCGGTAGCCATTACAGGTATCTCGTAGAGCTTCTGGTCTTCTCGGTTCAACTTCTTCTTAGTCACGATCTCCCCTGTTTCTCTATCAATGTGGAACACCTCCTTCATAAAATCTGAAGCTATGGTGTAGACGAGTGTCCCGTATTCGCCGAAGTCTTCATCATTCGCGATCACGCTTGTCACGAGTCTGCCAGGCAACTGATTCTCAAGCACCGTCACCTCTACCACCTGTAACAATAGTTTATTATGTGATTTGCTCCATGAATGAATGAATAGTTTATTATATGATTTGATCCATGAATGAATGAATAGTTTATTACATGATTTGCTCCATGAATTATCATATTCTCCTTCTTGACGAAACGTACCGGATTGGGAAACTTGGGATTGTGCCTGTTTGCAGGTAAAATCTCAATCTTGACTCGCGCGAAGCTGGTGTAGACGTTGTCGGTGACGGACACGTTCAGCATGGTGAGCTTCTTCTCGCCGAAGTTCTGCATGTTGATCAACGAGATCACGCCGGTCGATTGATCGATGTTGTAAGTCTGTTGTTCGTTACCACCGACGATCGTGTACGTCAATTTCTCGTCGACGTAGTCCGGATCGCTGGCGGACACCACGGTCACGAATTGGCCACGCTCCGCGTGCTCCGACAGCCAGCACGTGTACGAGGGCTGCTCGAACTTCGGAGAGTTGTCGTTCATATCGATCACCGTCACCCAGACGTGGGCCGTGCTCGAGAGGCTCGGCACGCCGCGGTCCATAGCGATCACCGTGAAATGGTGCGACTCGTGGCTCTCGTGGTCCAGAGATCGCTTCAGGAATATCACGCCTTCCTCTGCATCGATGTGGAACAGCTCGTTGCTGTTCTCCGTGTCGTTCTGGATCGCGTAACGCACCTCCTGGTTTATACCTATGCAGGAAATTGATATATTAGAACATGTATTATTTGTACGTATAATATGTATATGTAAAATCTTGTAGAAATTAGTATGGGAATTATTGTCTCATATTGTGTCAATCATTGTACAGGGTTTCATGGTCAATAATTTAAGGGGTGATTCTATAGGCTAAAATAAGCCGAAAATGAAGAATACTAATTTTTCGTTGGAAGCCTCGTTAATTAGTTATTAAGCATTAAAAAACTGGCCCCTGAAAGTAGGCAGCTTGCATGCAAATCAACTTTTTTCAAAATTTGCAGTTTTTTGATCTGAAAAAATTATTTCATATTCTTTAAGAAATTTTAAGCCAAAAGTGATGTATGAGTTTTTTTCGTAGGACTTATAGTTTCATAGAAAATAATTCAAAAGGTCAAATTTTCGTGAAATCAGGATTTCTAAGTTTTAAGAATTTTTTTCTCAGAAACTATGAGTTCTACGAGAAAAACTCAGGAATTACTTTTTGTTTCAAATTTCTCGAAGAATATGAAAATAATTTTTTCAGATCAAAAAACTGCAAATTTTGAAAAAGTTAATTTGTACGCGAGTTGCCTACTTTCAGGGGCTATTCTTCTATCCTTAATAACTAATCAACGAGGCTTCGAACGAAAAATTAGTATTCTTTATTTTCGGCTTATTTTAGCCTCTAGATTCACCCCTTAAATTATTAATCCTGAAACACCCTGTATTGTATTAATAGAGTATAAATAGAGAGAGAATATTAATATAGAGAATATTAATAGTTGTATAAATAGAGTATAAATTGTTCTATGAGTTATTCTAACATTCATTACATGAAACAGTGTTTCAATCACTATACGAGTACATGATATAAATAATTATAATAAAGAAAATGAAGAGGAGTAATAATGACGTACCAGTATCATTATCCCTGGAGCTGACTCTCAGCACGGAGGTGCCGAACGGCGCTGCCTCGGATACGGAGATATTGTACGAGTCCTGGGTGAACTCAGGTGGACAATCGTTTACGTCGAGCACCAGGATGCTGACGAGCACCTCGGCGTAGACGCCGGACACGCTGTCGGTCGCGCGCACCGTCAGCTCGTACTGCTTCTTTTGCTCGTAATCCAGCTCGTCCACCACGTAGATCAGACCTGATTTGGAATCGAAGAGAAGATTGTAGACCCAACAAGCATATGGCAGGCGTGTAGCGTCCACAAAGCCGAGAAATATTTTCTTTTGCTAGTAAGGCGTGCATCAACTTGTATCATATCGTGGCATTTTGCATACGAGAAGTATACGTAGTTTGTAAGTTTCAAATTAAGTGTTAAGTGTCGTAAAATTTGCAATGGAGAATAAATAAAATTTTTATAATAACAAAATTTAATTTACTCTATTGATCTAAGAGATTTAAAAAAGAGAACTGCATTTTTTTATGAAGTGCACAATTAAGATCCAAAGAATTGTGAAATTTATATATAATATATTTTAATGAAATATATAATAGAATAATTAAGTATTTTATGTGACAGATTTTTTTATGAACAATAAGTAGGATACAAGTAAATACACATCTTAACGATTTTTGCGTGCTGATGCGTCGATTGAATTAGAAGGCTTCGTTCACACAAACAGTCAGATCATGTCAAACATTATTTAAATAATGAAACTATAATATGACATAAGAAATTAAATCTACATAGTCTTTACTTTTAAATAATACTACATTCATTTATTTTTTAAGAATACTAAATTCCTTTACTTTTAAAAAATACTAAATTCCTTTACTTTTTAAGGCTACTACATTCTTTTACTTTTTAAGAATAATAAAATGCATTTCAATTCAGATCTATCTTTGGAAACTACATTTTCTATAAAAATAATTTATCTATTTTATTAAATCTTCAGACTACTTCGTTTTTAATTGATAATTTTAATTTAGTAAGTCATTTATTGTTTACTGTTTGACCGTACTGT
This sequence comes from Ceratina japonica, assembly GCA_019453355.1. Lineage (NCBI taxonomy): Eukaryota > Metazoa > Arthropoda > Insecta > Hymenoptera > Apidae > Ceratina > Ceratina japonica. The sequence continues at coordinate 14,421 of SMSR01011602.1, read as the reverse complement.
GACCAATTAGTGTGATCAAACCTAATGCTTAATAATTGAGCTAATTATTATGAAAGTGGATTGCTGACTTATTAAATTTAATTTCATCTTCTAATTTCATCTTCTATTCAATATGAGAATTAGTTTGAGAACATGAAAAAGTAATTGATATTCTAGTAATTAAAAAAAAACGAATCCCACTTTCATACTAAACAGGTCAATTTTAGAATTGAACCCCTTGACGAAATTACAGGAATTTGAACCCTTAGTGTACACACCTCATGGAAATTTCTTTGATACACATCTATCAAGTCAAATAATAATTAGTGTCGTTAAATTAGTTTTAAAAATGTATTGGAAAACGACATTAATTATTACTAGACCTAATATTATTAGAATTTGATACACCTCACGTGTACAGTAAGTGTTAATTAAAATAAATACTGATTTATAGACTGCGGATGTTTATGCATTTACAGGAATTTTCAACAATTTAAAAAAGACAATATGCAGTAATATATATAAACAAAAAAACAAAATATTCACACAATAAAATACAATTTATAATGTTTAGATGAGCAAACAAATGTTTACACTCATTTTATTTCTTTAATTCTATTTATAAAAATAGAAAGTTCCATAAACATCCACAGTATACTAATTTATTAACCGATTTATAAATTTATTGAAATGAAACATTCTATTCTCCGGAATATTTATACTTCTTTAATCTACTAGCATTTAGGTTTGAATATAATTGATTTTGGGACATAAAGGATTATTGTACTGCCTGTTCTTTTTTTACAAAATCGTGCACTGTTAGCGTGGTTGGCAAGCTGTTAGAAGTGGATTAGTAGTTCCAATATCGAAAACATAAAAAGAGAAACAAATCTATGATATGCATTCGTGTTAGGAAGAATTTGCATTTGATGCTGATCTGAAATTTCAATGAAGTCGGCGACCAGTTTGAGTGCGTTGAAAAATGATTATTATCGCAGCGTGTAACGGGCAGTGCGGGTTCAGTGAAATGCAAATGCGTTCGTTGTTTATAATAATTGCCAACCGGAATGGCGAAGTTACGATCGACTCTCCTGGAATCAAACTCCATTTCTACTTGTATCATATTTCCCGTTATTATACGAGCCGCTTATTATCATTGCGTATTATCAATGCATGTCATTACTCATCGTTGCATGTGTGACTACCATTTATTATAATTTTTTGTTCACGATCATTCAATAAATCTTTTAAAAAAGTAGTCGCGTTCGTAAATACTTTGCAGCAAAGCGCATTTATTATGATTTTTTGTTCTCGATCCGTATTCGATAAATCTTTTNCGACTCTCCTGGAATCAAACTCCATTTCTACTTGTATCATATTTCCCGTTGTTATTATACGAGCCGCTTATTATCATTGCGTATTATCAATGCATGTCATTACTCATCGTTGCGTATGTGACTACCATTTGTTATAATTTTTTGTTCACGATCATTCAATAAATCTTTTAAAAAAGTAGTCGCGTTCGTAACTACTTTGCAGCAAAGCGCATTTATTATGATTTTTTGTTCTCGATCCGTATTCGATAAATCTTTCAAAAAAGTAGTCGTGTTCGTAACTACTTTGCAGCAATTGTGATTGATACAAGTGGATACACGATTACAGGATTCATTTTAATGCAAATATATAATTTATATTTTCAGAAGAAACAGATTATGCCGATTGAAGAAAACTCATCATGATGTGAAAGTCATGCATGATTGAGAGAGAGAAAGAGAGAGAAGAGAAGAGAGCGAAGAGTGCAGGAGGCAATTGTGACAGTGTGAAACAGCAGGCCGATAGAACTAGTATTTTTTTATACTCACAAGGACCATTGTTACTGTCGGGGGCTGCGAAACAGGGAGATACAACAACACTTTAATTTCTAGTTTAACCAGATAAGCATTCGTAAAGAATAAATTCTCTACCCGAGAGCCAAGCTAAACCGACTCTACATTTTTTAGTACGCGAATACTTTTGAATAATTTTCTAGGCCACTGTACATTCATATTTACTAGAAGTTTCACAATATATAAACTTAATATACCTATATATCAAATAAATCAATAAGAAGTAACATTTGAAATTATTTAATATGATATATTATATACGATTTACGATTTCCTTATAAATATTTGTCGAATTGTAAAAATATGAGAACACTTTTGATTGAATTGAATAAATCATTGCGTATAATACTTCTTACTGATTTACTTGATTTACTGTACAATATATTACTGATATTTCTTTGGTTTCAAGAATAATCTCGGTTCAACTCGTTGGTAGAGAATCATAAGTGAGACGGATAAAGAGAAGGGATATTAATTTGTCAAAAAACAACTACTGAGACGTATTTCGTATAGAATAAACTCTCAAGTACGTTTGCGAGCAATCAATATAATATTGATGTATGTACGTCGTCCTACCAACAGGAACTTAAATATTTGCGATAAACGTTTATATTGAAGACTTTATAACTCTTTTCGCTCTGAAAGTTCGCCAAATTTTGTCTGAGTCATTCTTTAACTAAAATCTACTCATACGCCGAATTTTATACTTTTTTTAAATCGATTTGCTTGTGAATTTCCTTAATGGAATTTTGTAAAGAAATAAGTGGATTGCTGAATAATTGAACTTGAATTGGTAAGAAGACTTTTCCTCAACCCAATATTATCATAGATTGTGTTACGTGCGACGCATTCCAACATCCCCGTTTTACTACTAACTCACCACTACGCTTGATTAGAATTTAGTCACCGATTACTAGACTGCGGATTTTCATGCAAAAGATAGCAATTTAGAAAATGAAATCTTACCAGAAACTTGTTTTACCCTTCATATAATATTAATATTGTACAATTATTCAATATATTAATAACACTATGCGTTTTATTTATTGATTATACAGATGCAATTTTTCTATAAACGCATCAAATCTGCAGTCTGCCGATTACCATTATAGGGGCACGCGTCAATCGTTAAAATTGAAAGCGCGATTGTATTATACGATTATTTCAATATTCGTATTTCAACCCTTTCATTATAAATGAAATCGTTCATGTTCATAAATTGCTAATCAGTTTTCGGTAATGAAAAGGTCGAAAGTTATTATAAGTCCCACAGCCGAGTTGGGATTAGAATTCTTAGGGAACGTTCAATTCGGGACTGGATTCAGGGCGCAACGTTCTCCAATTTTGCAATTTTGAATATTTTATTATGTTTTCTGGAGGAACGATCGCAAGAATTTTCGATGGGTGACTCAAATATTTAATCTATTATCGTTTATAATCAGATTTCATTCAATTATGAATCTAATTTAAACAAAAGAAAAATTTTGTTATTATTTCATGTAAAAAAACAGAATATAACTTGAAATGAATCAATAAAAATGCTCATATCAAATAATTATATTTCTATTAATTTTATTCGATGTTCTATATGAATTTTATATTGATCTATTTGATTGAATTAATCCGTAGCTCTATTTTTATAGACAAATTCAACTGGAATTAATCTGACATTTTTGAAAAACAGGAAACACATAAACCATGAATAACTTTTATTGATTTAATGAAAAATGTCTTGCGACGCGAAAACCACGAACGGTATTAAATAGAAAATGGCCCGAAACCGTGGCTGCGTTTTTCGAATCTTCGAAAGTGACGTTGAAAGGTACATTGTTCGGGTAACTCGATCGACTTCCGTTCCGTAGTGCCGCGTGTTTAATTCAATCTTCGTTTTGGAAAAATTGTGTCTACCGTCGAACTGACCGGGCACGTGCGCTTACCTGTGTTGAAATCCAGGGCGAATTCCTCGAAATCGTTCCCCTTGGTTATGCTGTATATGAGCTTGCGATTCAAGGGCGATTCGGCTTGAATCGACAGTGCCAGCGGCGAGTGAATCTCGATGCTCTCTAAAACGCTGTCCGTGTAGAATTGCTTGTCGAACACCGGCATTGATCGGTCTATCACCTTCACGTTCACCGGGACCATGATCGAGCACGGCGTAATGCCTGCAACAAAATTTCAAGCTCATCAGAATAACTTCCAAATGAAATTTATTTAACAAAAGTCAGTTAGCAAAAAATGAATAAACATTGATATATGTTAAAAAATAAAAAGCAGATATTTTATATGAAATAATGATGTATTACATCGATTTATCATTTTTTATTTGACTGATTTTAGATAAAATTGAATAATACAATGTGAATTATGAATTTAGTGATATATATTGAGTTTGCAATTCAGTGATCGCGGATTTTAGATAAGAAATCTATCGATAAAACCCGAAATCATTTAGTTGCCAATCTAATACAATAAATTATTAAATTACAATTTACATTTATTAATATAAACAATTAAAATAATACGAAGATCTTGAATTACATTAAACTGAAACTGGCGGTGATTTGTAATTGAACAATTATAGTCACTGAATTCCTAATGAAAGGGACTATCATCGTAGGTGTTTAAAAAATGGTGCTACCATTTAAAAAAATGACACATACGAATATGAAAANAATATGAGAACACTTTTGATTAAATTGAATAAATCATTGCATATAATACTTCTTACTGATTTACTTGATTTACTGTACAATATATTACTGATATTTCTTTGGTTTCAAGAATAATCTCGGTTCAACTCGTTGGTAGAGAATCATAGGTGAGACGGATAAAGAGAAGGGATATTAATTTGTCAAAAAACAACTACTGAGACGTATTTCGTATAGAATAAACTCTTAAGTACGTTTGCGAGCAATCAATATAATATTGATGTATGTACGTCGTTCTACCAACAGGAACTTAAATATTTGCGAAAAACGTTTAGATTGAAGACTTTATAACTCTTTTCGCTCTGAAAGTTCGCCAAATTTTATCTGAGTCATTCTTTAACTAAAATCTACTCATACGCAAAGTTTTAGACTTTTTTTTAACCGTTAAACCGATTTTTGTAAAGAAATAAGTGGATTGCCATCATTTAATAGAAATATGGTTTGAATAATTGAACTTGAATTGGTAAGAAGACTTTTCCTCAACCCAATATTATCATAGATTGTGTTACGTGCGACGCATTCCAACATCCCCGTTTTACTACTAACTCACCACTACGCTTGATTAGAATTTAGTCACCGATTACTAGACTGCGGATTTTCATGCAAAAGATAGCAATTTAGAAAATGAAATCTTACCAGAAACTTGTTTTACCCTTCATATAATATTAATATTGTACAATTATTCAATATATTAATAACACTATGCGTTTTATTTATTGATTATACAGATGCAATTTTTCTATAAACGCATCAAATCTGCAGTCTGCCGATTACCATTATAGGGGCACGCGTCAATCGTTAAAATTGAAAGCGCGATTGTATTATACGATTATTTCAATATTCGTATTTCAACCCTTTCATTATAAATGAAATCGTTCATGTTCATAAATTGCTAATCAGTTTTCGGTAATGAAAAGGTCGAAAGTTATTATAAGTCCCACAGCCGAGTTGGGATTAGAATTCTTAGGGAACGTTCAATTCGGGACTGGATTCAGGGCGCAACGTTCTCCAATTTTGCAATTTTGAATATTTTATTATGTTTTCTGGAGGAACGATCGCAAGAATTTTCGATGGGTGACTCAAATATTTAATCTATTATCGTTTATAATCAGATTTCATTCAATTATGAATCTAATTTAAACAAAAGAAAAATTTTGTTATTATTTCATGTAAAAAAACAGAATATAACTTGAAATGAATCAATAAAAATGCTCATATCAAATAATTATATTTCTATTAATTTTATTCGATGTTCTATATGAATTTTATATTGATCTATTTGATTGAATTAATCCGTAGCTCTATTTTTATAGACAAATTCAACTGGAATTAATCTGACATTTTTGAAAAACAGGAAACACATAAACCATGAATAACTTTTATTGATTTAATGAAAAATGTCTTGCGACGCGAAAACCACGAACGGTATTAAATAGAAAATGGCCCGAAACCGTGGCTGCGTTTTTCGAATCTTCGAAAGTGACGTTGAAAGGTACATTGTTCGGGTAACTCGATCGACTTCCGTTCCGTAGTGCCGCGTGTTTAATTCAATCTTCGTTTTGGAAAAATTGTGTCTACCGTCGAACTGACCGGGCACGTGCGCTTACCTGTGTTGAAATCCAGGGCGAATTCCTCGAAATCGTTCCCCTTGGTTATGCTGTATATGAGCTTGCGATTCAAGGGCGATTCGGCTTGAATCGACAGTGCCAGCGGCGAGTGAATCTCGATGCTCTCTAAAACGCTGTCCGTGTAGAATTGCTTGTCGAACACCGGCATTGATCGGTCTATCACCTTCACGTTCACCGGGACCATGATCGAGCACGGCGTAATGCCTGCAACAAAATTTCAAGCTCATCAGAATAACTTCCAAATGAAATTTATTTAACAAAAGTCAGTTAGCAAAAAATGAATAAACATTGATATATGTTAAAAAATAAAAAGCAGATATTTTATATGAAATAATGATGTATTACATCGATTTATCATTTTTTATTTGACTGATTTTAGATAAAATTGAATAATACAATGTGAATTATGAATTTAGTGATATATATTGAGTTTGCAATTCAGTGATCGCGGATTTTAGATAAGAAATCTATCGATAAAACCCGAAATCATTTAGTTGCCAATCTAATACAATAAATTATTAAATTACAATTTACATTTATTAATATAAACAATTAAAATAATACGAAGATCTTGAATTACATTAAACTGAAACTGGCGGTGATTTGTAATTGAACAATTATAGTCACTGAATTCCTAATGAAAGGGACTATCATCGTAGGTGTTTAAAAAATGGTGCTACCATTTAAAAAAATGACACATACGAATATGAAAAAATGAAACATATTCTTGGTATCGTGTGAGCCCCACTGAATCATTCTACTTCATTCTTAAAACTTTTGACGTATCTTTAAAAACAACAAAGATATTTAAGGTGCAAACGTTACGTGACTCAGCCTGTATGAATAATTAAAATAATACGAAGATCTTGAATTACGTTAAATTGATATATGACATTAATTAAGTTTGATACTTACCACCGTCGTACGCAGCGATGGTAAGCTGATACTCGCGATTGTGTCCTTCCAAATTCTGTTTCAGAGAAATCTCGCCCGTCTTCCGGCAGACTTTAAACAATTCGCCATGTCCTTTCTTCAATTCGTATCTGACTTCTCCGTTATCACCGCTGTCCATATCCACTGCGTGCACCTTTACAAATGAAGAAAAGTAGAAAATTCATATAAGAACATGTGTATATGATGTATACATGAAATAATTTCAGGAAACGAAATTTATTTCCAATAATTAGTATATATACTTTTATTATATAAAAACGGAAGTATCTACTCACTTTGGTGATGACGTCGCCTTTTTGTGCGTCGACGGAGACGACGGCGTAGTATGGCAGGTTGACGAACATTGGGCAGTTGTCATTGATATCCGATATGGTAACGTTCACGATCACGTGCGCTACCCTGGGCTTGTCTCTATCAGGTTGCTGGCTCTTTGCCTCGACTATCAATTCGTAGTGGTCGCAAACCTCGCGATCGAATCTGCAAATCAATAGAAATTCCCGTTTTAAACATCGTTCGTATTATACCAATAATTAATTCGTATTATATCAATAATTAATTATAAGACATTGTATCAATTAGTATGTGAATTCTTCCCTGGTGGAAATATTCATGTCATAATTGGGTAGAAAATGTTGAAAAATGGACAAATTATGTAAAAAATTCTCAAATTTTATAATATCATAATTTTTGACAAATGTTCCAAAAGACGGTCAGAAAAGAACAGATTATGACAAGAATTGACGAAATTTAATATAATATGTTAAATTCTGATCTAATTTCTTCACGAATATATGTATGTATATCATCGAATTTTGTGAAATTTTAACATGTTAAATTATATGTCAGAATTCACCACATTATATTAGATTTCGTCAATTCTCGTCATAATCTGTTCTTTTCTGACTGTCTTTTCGAACATTTATCTAAAAATTATGATATTATTACAAAATTTGAGACTTTTTTACATAATTTGCAATATATGGCCATTTTTCATTTTCTGCCCAATTATGACATCCATATTTCCACCAGGGAAAAACATAATAAACATTTATGAAACAATTTTTGTTATAACGTTTGTTTCTGAACTTTTACAAACCTGATTCCGGTGGTACGAATCGCGCCGGAGGTCGGCCCGATCACGAACATGTTCGTAGGGTTCAGTATGCTGAAGACGACGTGTTCGTTTAATGCGGTGCCCAAAACGTTCACCACCGCGACGGTCGTGATCCTGGTCGAGTTCTCCTGGATGGTGCCTTCGTACACGTCCTTCTGGAACATCAGCCCCGAGTTCTCCGACTTCCTCACCAGCACGTTCACTTGACAAACGCTCGAGTACTTCCCGTCGGAGACGCGCACTCGGAGCAGGTAACTCTTCTTCATACGATCCGGAGTGTGGACGGTGATCACGCCCGTCTGAGAGTCGATGTCGAACGTGTGACCCTTGTTCCCGTCAATTATATCGTATCTGAATAAAAAGAAAGGCTTGTTTTATTTAGGAGTCGAGAAGCAGTCGTGCTCTTCTTAAAATTAATTCAATTCAGGTTTTATTTGTTATTATTTTAATTTTGGAAATCTAGACAGATTAAATAATGAAATTGACTAAAATTTTGAGAACCAATGCTATGAATTAAATATACTTTGTATTTTATAAGAATTCTATGCATTTTATAACTCCTCACTTCAAATTTTTGTAAATTCTCATTATTCCTAATTTTCTTATTAAATTTTTCCTATTGAATCACTGGATTTTCTTCGAAGGCTCTAATATTATGTCACTTCCTTTTAAATTCACTATCATTCTTTTTATAAAATACATATATAAATTACAAAAAATAAAATGGAAACTTATACAAAATTAAAATAAGAACGAACATAAAATAACTTAACGCGGTTCTCTGTATTGTTTTCATAAGACTGAACAATTTATCATGCATATAAATTATTATATCTGCATCGTAACATAGAATATTTGAATTGCATATTAAAACACAGTTGTTGGAAAAATAACGCGGCAAGGATGATGCCATTAAACGCAGGGAAAAGAACGTCGGCTCTTTTGCACCTATGCAAATTCAAAAGTAACCTTTCCCCCCTATTAAGTGGGTGCGGGAGGCAATTTTCTCCCAACATCGGAGGGAAAACGAGCGCGTATCGGGCAGCCGACATACAAGTTTCATGCAACAATTATAATGGTAAATGAATGCTAACGAAGCCGCGAGACGCCGCATAAATATGAATCACCCGGCGCGAATACACAGGTGTCTACCTTTTTAATAGCTGCAAGGTGCTTTAGATTCATAACAATCCTTATTAATCGACAATCTCCATGCTTTATGCAATTCTTTATGCAAACGAAACATATACTTTTTCATAGAAAATTTAATATTTTTCCTAATCAACATTTCACGGTCGAAAAGAAATTTTTGAACATTTAAGGATGTTCTGGAGGTATAATCGGAGGCAAAAGTACATGAAATTTGAAATTCAATATATTGCAGTAAGCAAGAAATCATTGCCACATNAATTAGATTGAGAATTTTTATACAGATTAAAACGTTTATGGCATTTGTTTGAAAAATCGTAGGTAATCAATTCCTTTATTGATTCACATTTCATATTTTTCATGCAATATTTGTATATTTTCATCCATTTTTGCATATTGATTTCTTTTAATTTTATTTGTTTTAACATTAGAATTACCAAACCAGTAAAAATGACTATTAAACTTTTTAATGGAGAAATACAAGTATAAAAAAAGTCGGTAATTCTAGTGTTAAATGCATAAAATCCACAATCTAATTATTCGCCAGAAACTTTGACCGATAATTCGAAAAAGGAGGCCTGATAAATTAGAAATTAAGCAAAACGCGTCTACGATCTTCGAGAGATCAAATCTAAAATCTAACAAATGGTTAACAAATTTTTATGCAAAACCTGGCTTAATTTCAACAGCAAATGATTTATTTTACCTTTGATACCAATTGATATCGATCGCACTGATTCGGTATCAATGCGATTACATGACAATTTTATCAAATAAAGAAACGTTCTTCCTAGGGAACAGAAATAACATTCGACTCCCGCTATGAAGTCAATTCACTGTTCTTTGTCAGTCTTTCGTCAAGATACAAGTACTTATTACGAAGTGGATGTACGAAATATTATTTTTAAAAGATAAAAGAAATTCTTATCTATACTTTATTTTTTGAATTGATATAACAAACTCTTTGTATAAAAATCTAAAAATCGCAATCTAGTAATAAAATATAATTGAGCTTAAAAATATCTGGATCTGAGAGATACTTATATTGGACTATAATTAAATTTCTAACTTTTTTCCAACTTTCAGAACTTCCCGCTAGACCTAATATAAAAAATGCACGAAATGTGCGAAAATGAACAGAACATCAAAAATATAATACACATTACTTTCGGACAGTAAAATAAATCTTCTATCACTAATGACTTAATTCGTATAAAAACCTACAGTCTGGTGGTCATAATTGAGACGATGTCTTCATAATAGGTACTTCTACCTTAACCCAGCGCGAAACGCATTCCGCTCGCGAGCTCGAAGCGTAGCATTCACGCGTTCGTCGACGTCATGCGAAACGAACAGTGAAACAAAAAGGGCAGAAGGGTAGAAAGAAAAAGAGTGTGGAAATAAAGAACGCGGGGGATGATGCCAGATCCCCCCACCGTATCTGCCAAATATCGATCTGCATTAAAGCGTATTAAAAACACAGGTCGCGTTCCTTTGCCAGTCGAAGCTCATACACGAAGAAAGGCTCTGCCACGCTTTTTTGCTTCATGCAGAAAAATGTATCGTCGTTGGTCCATTAAACGGCGGCCGGCTTCTAGTTTTTATTTAACG
>SMSR01011596.1:0-16706 GCA_019453355.1 Ceratina japonica | reverse complement strand
AACGTTCGATTAAACCAGCTGGGGACCCATCAATCGTCACGCCTAATCAACACCTATCCAAACATCAGTTACAACAATTTCATCAAAGACGTCCCTTAATGAATCCCGAGCCTAATCCCAGGGTAAACCCAAGGAACCAGAAAATTCCGACGTGCCGACGGAGCATAAACATATCGTATTTGTTCGCGCAAGACGCAGGGTAGGTTTCGGGGGGCAGAAACAGGGGGAGGCGGTCAAGCTCTCGGAGCTTCAGCCAGCGTTGATACGCATCCGTTAATAACGGCTTAAAACCAACTTTCGAGTCCACTCGGGAATGTCGAAGTTCCCTGCTTCTGGCTCGTCTGCCTCGTTAAAGCGCGGCTCTTTGCCCGGCGATATCGCGGGGAGGAACCTGCCGGCCAGGGGAGGGAACGGGGGGCTACTTGGGAAGCGCGATGGATGATGGGAAAGTGAAGGAGCGTAGGTAGATTGAACGGAGCTGCCGCCAAATTGCTTTCGGGATTATTCGTATCCAGCTGACTGTTTCCAAGCCGCGCGAGGGACATAAAGGATCGTTGGTGGAGACGCGGCCGCGCGATGCACAGCTCGTCAGCGTTGCTCTGGCCGGCGGCCAACGGCCTTAGGCGCGCGTCGGAAGCCCGCGGGCGATTCCGTGTCGGGACTAATGCGAGGCTCTGCCGCCCGATACCCGTTCTGATTAAACGTACCCCCGGCTCCGAGGAGGACTTTCGTCATTTCCGGCCGACACGCGTCATACCCGCACCAATTCCGTGTGTCTAGCCGGCTAGTTGCGACGAGCCCGAGATTAATTCGACGGATCGCGTGCGATTGTCTGCGACTCTGCTTTTTGATCCAACGTTTGGGAATGATACCGGTCTTCAATGATAGAAGTTCAGGACAGGGACGCTGATCGCTCAGTTTTCGATTTTAGAGAGTAACATGTTGTTTTATTTCAAGTATCGTTTTGGTAAATGTTGGATTTTACTAAACAAAAATAAATCGTTGTGTTTGAAAGACACTTCATCTTGTCTCCATTGAGTCTTTGTTAGTTTTAGTCAATGGGCCTTCGGCCTTATCTGGACCCTAAACGGTCGGAGCAAAAATACATGGCCCGTCACGAGGCATTATGTGTTCCTAACTTTTTCGTTGCGCAGTTTTCTATCGGTTAGTCTCGTTCAGAGAGCTGTCAACGTCCTTCCAAGTCAGTAATAAAAGTTTTACAAAATTTAATTTGAGATTTATTCTTGAAACCCCATAATCCCAATAGTAAGGAAGGGTAAATTGTTGGTTGACGAATTGACTTATTGATATAGTCAACTCAGTAAATAACTGAAACTTATGTTAAGAAAAATATTCTTGATCATCTTGACTTTTGTACCTATACTTGATTACGAGAGAACAGACTTGTGCAAAGACCAGTTTTCGATCATTGTACGCATTGGATTGCACTCACTACCTCCATGTTGCGAGAAATGAGTCTATTCTCTCGTGGACTCAAGTATAGCTTATTTTATCCTTAATACACCTGACCATTCTTTTATGTGGTACCTTTTGCACGGTTTTTAAGTTATTTGATTTTTATTAACAAGATGTATATAACAAAATTTACAAATTTGAACAATTGGTTTTAAAACGATTTATTTACAATTACACGATTTTTTTAAAACGACTTATACATTATTAGGTCTGTTTAAAAAGTGGTCAGGTCAACGCGTCACTCCGATTTGTCACACTTCTATTTTTACTCGTGTGTATTATACATATTTAAGAGTACGACATCTGCGTCCTGTCGATACTCTGATCAGTCCTATTCTCAATTCGTACTACTTGTATTAGATTCATTCGGTCTGTAATCGTCTCAAGATACGAAAATACGTACAAGGATTTTTTTATGGCAATGACATGTACAATCAATCAGAAGAGAAAATGAAAATCGATTTTTTTGAAAATAGATATGGAAATAATATAAAATCAGATCTCTTAGTAAGTAGCAGCGGTTGTCCTATAATAGGAACCACAAAAAAAGAATTTTTTACAAGATTTTCTCAGTACGCTTTTACTGTGCAAAGGAGGATTAAGTGTATTCCTGTTCTTACTCTCTTTAGACCATTGGATCTCGATTACTTGTACTAACTATTGAGTTGGCAACTAAATGATTGCACGTTCTGTCGATAGATTTCTTATCTAAAATCGGCAATCACTTAGTTGCCAAACCAATAGTTAGTCTAGTTACAAGGACAGCCAAAATTGAATGATTTTCGATGTACCGTGAGTACATACTTGCGTCCAGAACTATACTAACTATTAAATTCTTGGAGTTCTGACCTAAGGGTTGTTGCATCTGACTCCAAACTTCGAGTTCAGCAGAATTGTTTCATGTTACTTTAAGAAGACTAGTGACTCTGATTTTCGATATCACATTTAGAGATAATAGCATTCTTTCAACGAAAGTTTCTAATTCTGCATCAGAAATATTAAATACGTTTGAAAAAAAAGAAATTTGCATTCCATAGTAGTTTTCTGTCCCTATTCTGTTTTTACCATTGAATCTCAGTTAATCACATGAACTAAGGACAATAAACTATAAAAATACAACAAAAATTATACAAATAATTCTCGGAGTACGTGGCTACGTGCAAAGCTACACCATCTAATAAAGTTCAGGAGTTTCGACATAAGTTGTATTGAATTCTAAACTAAGAGTTCAAAAGACTTATATTTTTAATTACTATAAGAATTGACTGTCTAATTTATGATACAAGGTTTAGAAATTATAGCTCTCAATGAAAGCCTCTAATTCTGTACCAGAAATGTTAGATGCATCTATAGAAAAAGTAATTTGTATTCCATAGTATTCTCCTTTTACCATTGAATCTCAATTACACCAATTAACTAAGGACAACCAAATTGTACAAATAATCTCTTAGAATACGTGGTTGCAGGTCATTAGAACTATATCATCTAATAAAGTCCTAAAGTTTCGACGTAAGGGTTGTTGCACCTGACTCCAAACTTAGAGTTCAACAGAACTATTCACTAGAAGAAGAATACTGACTCTCTAGTTAGCGTTTAGGAATGGTACCATTCTTTCCTCTAAATCCTCTAATTTTGCAACAGAAGCATCAAATACATTCATGAGAATGTAAATTTGCATTCAATGTACTTTTATATTGAACGATCATTCTAAACTCGATGGAATAACAAACGAAGTGATTTCACAACAAGCGAATAGTTAAAGGTATTTTTATTACTCAATCCCATGAAAAACACATCTCGCTGGCGGACACGGAGGAATACAACCAGAGGGAAGACAAATATTATGCCGAGTTTCATTCGCGGAAACAGGCGCGGAACGCCTCGTCCTGATTTAACACATCTCATATTCATGCATCAATACAGAGGATGGGGTTCATGAAGAAGGATGCGAGTCGAGTCAAGGCAGCGGCGCGGCGCCTCCCGCGATCGGATAACGATGTTTCCTCGGAAAGCGCAAAGTCTCTGAAATGATAACGCTGTATCACTCCATCTGCGCGCGAAAGACGGTAAACGGATGAGATATCTGACGATTCCACGGCTGAACGAGAATGAAGGCGCGAGGAAACGCGACGACCTCGGCATTAACAGCGAATATTCGCTCTGTCATCGTTAGCACTGATTTTTCTGAAGTAGGTTAACGCGATGAATCATTGGCGTGAATAGAAACGCGCGACAATGTACAGCGGGCCAGGAAACAGGAAATGTTTTTAACGCTTTATAGAATGAATATTCTAAAATACGAAACCCGGGGCGGCGCGCGCGGCCGCGCCAATTTTATACTAAAAAATAATCCAGCGGTCTACGATTATTACTATTCAAAATAAAACGGCATTGTGCCGCGTAATGATTTATCGTTGAAAATAATCCAGAAATTCACTATTCCTGATCCGGTATAAACCCGAGGAATAACTCGTCGCTATTAAAATAAAAAAAAAAAACACAGGGGGGCACGAACACAATTCCTTGTCGCGACAGAGGGTCGAAGGAAAAAAACGAGCCCGATAATTTCGATTCGAAACGGAAGTTTCTATTATATTTATTCGGGCTGTATCGGTATTCGATTAATAACTATGGGGCGCGAAATAATGCGATAACTGAACCCGGGCGCGGGAGGACGGGAAGATAAAAGCCCGTCCCATAAGTCCGATGGGCAATGACGCGCGATAAGATTATCGGAATAATGTAACGTGAAATTGCATTAAATTTAACTCGATACCCATCGCGCTGAAAAATGCTGAATATCGCGCCCCGCGCTAATGCCTCGCTTCGAAGCTTCCTACTTTTTCCCTCTCGATCGAACGTTTCTCTCTCTCTCTCTCTCTCTCTCTCCGTTCGTTCCCCCTGTTTCAATTCGTTCCTTTTACTTTTACTTACCGGCCCTGCAGACACTACTGGATGCAGGGAAATATTTCACGCGGGGCTGACGCGAGACTATTACCTCGCCGATGCGACGCGCGACCGGGACTTAATTTTGTTAGCAATCTTGAATTCCGCTCCGGCAGCGCAAATCGCGAATGCTACGCGGTTGTCGGACCAGACGCGAATTTGTATTAGTTAATTGCGAATGTTATCGATGAGATTTTTTCAGAGGAAATTTAAGGTTGAGCCGTAAGATCTCTGCCAAAAGTTTAAGATACGTAATAAAGAACTGTGTTTTCAATATTTGAAGCAAAGAACTTAGAAAAAATTGTAATTACTCAGGAGTAAGGTTTATAAAATCGATTTATTTTCGGTCATAAGGAATTTTTAACGCGTAATTTCTAGTATTCTAATACACAGTTTTAGAAAGATATATAAAAAAATGCATATAATAATAGAAAAATACTGAANCTCTGCCAAAAGTTTAAGATACGTAATAAAGAACTGTGTTTTCAATATTTGAAGCAAAGAACTTAGAAAAAATTGTAATTACTTAGGAGTAAGGTTTATAAAATCGATTTATTTTCGGTCATAAGGAATTTTTAACGCGTAATTTCTAGTATTCTAATACACAGTTTTAGAAAGATATATAAAAAAATGCATATAATAATAATAGAAAAATACTGACGACAAAAATCTGAAAGAATAAAGCAAGATCTTATTTACAATTCTAAATTGATCTTAGAAGTGTTCCATTTTGTACGAAAATCTGCAGTGCATAATGAACTTGCTTTAAATAATTATCGGCGATTCTATATTAAAAATTCTGATCGAAAGCGACAAACACTGTAGATATTACAAGGAAAACATGAGAAGCAATTTTTAATAATGAAATTACATTATAGAAAACGTGTAGATTAATACATACAACCTAGATTTGAGATGTTGTAAAAATTTCAATTTCTCTTAACAGCAAACAATGTTTTCGGGCCGCAGCGCGGAGTTCAAGTGCGAAACCAGCGTTGAAAAATACGGAGAAAACGATAGAAGCAACCGCGCGTGTAATCTGAGTTTCGCATCAATTTTTCCCGGCGTTGCTTTTTTTTCTTGTTCGCGAGACGAAATTATGAATAAAATGTAGTCGAGCGCGTTGCATATTATTTTTTGCAACGTATAGAGAAACTAAGTAGGAAGCGGGAGAGAGAGGGAGAGAGAGAGAGAGAAAGCAGNAAGTGCGAAACCAGCGTTGAAAAATACGGAGAAAACGATAGAAGCAACCGCGCGTGTAATCTGAGTTTCGCATCAATTTTTCCCGGCGTTGCTTTTTTTTCTTGTTCGCGAGACGAAATTATGAATAAAATGTAGTCGAGCGCGTTGCATATTATTTTTTGCAACGTATAGAGAAACTAAGTAGGAAGCGGGAGAGAGAGGGAGAGAGAGAGAGAGAAAGCAGAGCAGGTAAATGATAATACGAACACACGAAACGGAGCGTGAATGTAATAAATGGGTGCCAGAAAATGTTGTTTACAATTTTATCCGCGGCGCATCGCGCTGTCGATTCATTCAAGGATCGTTAAAAGCGGGGAACAAAAAAGCTCGATGCTCGGAAAAGCGCGACGTATTCTGTTGTGAAACACCGGCCCGAATAATGTTTCTCGTTAAAACTGCGAACGCGAATTTTTCCTCCTCCTTTCGGCCGTCCCCCCTTCATTCAATGAAAAATAATTAAAAATCGCCGCGATGAATCGCTCAAGTCGAACTCGAGCACCGCCACTAGTAATATCAATCTCGAAGCGAACTTGTTTAAGCGATCTTGTTTAATTGCTCTCCTCTCCCTGATTCTCCCTCGCTTAGTTTTAATCAGGAATCAATATCACTTTTAAAAATCCTTCCTTACGAACAGATTTTTCAATTGGGAGAAGGGAATCATAGAATCGTTGAATAAAAATTAAGGAAACTCAGATCAATTATTATTATGTATATATAAATTAGTTCGTTGATTTTATTTTATTTAATTTGTAGAAAAGTATGAGGATTATGCAACGTGAAAAATATACAAAATATCGAAGATACATGAAACATAATTTTATATATTTTGCTTATTTGTTTAAAACTGCATAAATATTCCCAGGTTGTTACTTTATGAACTTTTGGTTAAAACGAAAACACGAAAAGAGGAGAGATAAAATATTCGTTGAACCGATTACGAGCGACAACGGTGTTTGGCGGAGACAGGATCGAGCATGGGTTGATCCGGTTCTTTTTAAACGCCAGGGAGACGGGACCCTCGGGACGTACTCGCGAGTTAACGTATTTAATAGAGGTACGCAGGCAGCAGCTGGTGAAACGGTATCAGCCGTTGGTAGTAGATTACTCCGTTCCGTGAAAAGAACTCCCCGTCCTTTTTGACCGGACCCTTTGAACGGATTATTCACAGAATTCAGATGTCCGTACCTCCCAGTGTTGATCCGCATTTATCCGATAAAATGTTTGAATGCAAATTTCGATGATAAATTTAAAAAGGTAAACGCATTAGAAATCGTTCCGCCAGATGTATCCAAACTTCCAAGCGTCTAGAAAAAGGAAAAGGATTATTCCCAACCCGACCTACATCGCGAGGAAACAAGTCCTGTTACGAAATACAAAAGACCACATTAAAACGAAATAAAAGCTTGTATTATAAAACGAAGTTAAAAAAAAAAGCACGAAGATTTCACGTGAGATTGTATTATTCTTCGGCGCGCAGGAATACTTTTATAATCATCGTGTTACAAGTATAGCGTAAAACTTTTTATGTGTACCAGGACAGGAATAAAAATAAAGATAGCACTCAAGAAAATTACGACGGATACAAACAAAGACCGGAAGGCACGACCTAAAATGAGCCACGTACCAAACAGCGCCGCGGTCGAGAAAGTTTTCTCTAGGAAAGCTCAAGCCGGCGGCGGCCGCTTTCCACCAGTAGAAGCGAGAGATATCTATCGCAACGCGGACACGGAGTCGGCAGCTGTTTCATCGGCCCCGATATCTGACTCGGACCGCAACGCGCGAAAGAATCACAATCGCCCGGTCGAATCGCCGCCGCCGCCGCTATTGGAAATAAACCGATAAAATCGGCGAAGGCGACGGACCCTCTACAGACTTGGAACGGGCGTCGAGTGCTTGCGGATACGTTTCGATGGCCCCCGTCTATGAAGAAACCCGTGTTAACCATGTCCGAGCCTCTTGCCCCGAAGATGTTCGACGTGTGTCATTGATTCCCGGCTTTTTCCATCGATTAAGTGCTCTTTTCTTAGAGCACTGGGAGACTAGACCGCCGCCGTGCTGCTCTAACATCGGGGAAAAAGTTCTCGATCGAATAAAGTGATAGCGAAGTTGGCAGAAGTTGGAAACGCTCTTGCAAACTGGGGAAACTATATTCGTGCTATGTATGCATGTATTTATAAGAAAATGTAGTACAGAAAATGGAAATCTGTTCTTGTTTAACAAAAATAGANATTCCCGGCTTTTTCCATCGATTAAGTGCTCTTTTCTTAGAGCACTGGGACACTAGACCGCCGCCGTGCTGCTCTAACATCGGGAAAAAAGTTCTCGATCGAATAAAGTGATAGCGAAGTTGGCAGAAGTTGGAAACGCTCTTGCAAACTGGGGAAACTATATTCATGCTATGTATGCATGTATTTATAAGAAAATGTAGTACAGAAAATGGAAATCTGTTCTTGTTTAACAAAAATAGGTTAGTTTACTGCATGCAGTGTATAAAAATACAGATTACGAGGAACAGAATCCGTGTTTCAATATTCGCATGACAAAAGAAATGGCTATAGGTTTTTATTTTTAAAACAAACATTGTAAACGTATTATTTTACATGAAAATCCACGGTTATTGTCTGAAACATTTTTAACAGAAGTATTTTCAGCAATTTTTTATACGAAATGTGACGGCGTAGTAGAGTGCAAAGATTAGCAGAGTGGGGGAGAGAGAAGAATTACGTTAGCGGTGCAACTTGAATGGGAATCACGTCGAATCGCATTGTCCTTAATCGGTTTCGCGTTTTAACCCAGGAAATTTATACGATCGCTCGTAAAATCAAGCTTAGCGTCCAGTTTATTCCAACTGTTTCACGAGCGACGGACAGTTGGCTTCATCGGATTAAAAGGAGACTATTGGTGCGAACGAGCCTGATGAAAAAAGGGGTGGCTGGTCATTCGTGCAATGACAACGGTCCCTCTGATTTTATTTGACGAACCGGGAATTTGGCAGCGGCCAATATGGTAGACATCCCATGTACTGGACAAGTGGATACACAACCCCTTCGTCTTATTTCCTAAAGTACACAATAAATGCCACTGTGATACTTTTTAGAATAAAAATTTTGTGGGAATTTGTGGAATTTCTAATTTAGAAGGGAAGGTTCTTGTCCTTAAAGAGTTAATATTTAGAGAAAGTACAGTTGAAGTTAATGCAATATTCGTAGGTCAAATGGCATAGGAGAAGCACGAGAAATGGGAAAAGTTGATGACTGAGATATTTTGATTTTGGAAGTTTGTAGTCATAAATAAACAGATTTGGAGTATACAGACTTTGAAATAAATTGTACTATTAATTGAAGGAAATTAAGATTGAAGTTCTTCGAGAAGAAATATTTGCTGTCTCAAGACTGAAAAATAATAATTTCCCAAAATTTCCTATTCGTCGAAGTTGATTCGTTAATTAAGAATGGAAGATTCTTCTTCCTAAATAGTTAATACTCAGAAAAAACACAGTTAAAGTGGATGTAACATTCGTAGGTCAAAGGAAAAACACGAAAAATGGGAAAACTTGACGACTGAGATGCTTCAATTTTTTAAGTTTGTAGTCATAAGGTAAACAGGTTTTGATTACATACACTTTAAAATAAATCATACTATTGATTGAACAAAATTAAGATTGAAGTTCTCCAAGGAAAAATATTTGCTCTCTCAAGACTGAAAAATAATTATTTCCCAAAATTTCCTATTCGTCGAAGTAGACGTGAAATTGGCATAATATTTGCGGAACGTGTTTTATCTGCAATTCAATAAATACGAATGCCTCCGGTTGAAAAAAGGAATCGTCCCTTTGTAACGCGAGGACCGCGCGGTTGGCCAATTTCACTTTGATTTTCCGTTTCGCACCGCGGAGATTTGTTCAATTTCCTCGACGGGTTTTTCGCGCGCACGTCAAACGGTCAGTATTGTGCGGACGGCGGGCATGTTTCTCGAACAAACAGATTCCGCGATAGCTACACGTATAAACAAAATTTTCAATCGAATGCCTCGTAATAGCAATTTTCTAGAAGACCGACCGATCCATTTCACGGTTTACAGATCTCGATAAATTGTTAAACCGACGGAGGGAGAAAAAAAGGGGGGACAGATGAAGAGAGAGAGAGAGAGGGGAAAAGGCGGGAAACAAAAACGTCACCGATTTCCCTCGCGAAAGATACGGCAGCCAAATTGGCTGGAAAATTTCGGCGTTGCGCTCGTTTGCCAGACTATACCGCGGTTATCTGCGCGTGTGTACACGCGCGTGTTTGCCTCCGCGAACGATCCGCTAATGCGCAAAATTAAGTGCGACTAAACGGCGAACAAGATCGTTGATTGAAATTTGTTTACTCGTTGGTTTGTCTAGGAATCATTGACAACACTTTTACTGCCGCTATTCGAAACGTTTATTATCGAGTCATGAGTCTATTTTTGAATACAATTGTGGAAACAAAACAATTTATAATTTAATTCGATCTTTTCATTTATAGACAATTCACGACTCATATTTCGAAACATTCATATTAGAATTAATTAATGATCGCGAATGATTAAATATCTTGGAACGAAAATATGAATTTTAATAAATTCCCGCATTTTTGTCGCAATACTATTAATTCATATCATTCGTACTCTACATGTGCATGTCTAATAAGAATCTATCTACAAATAAATTAGTCAGTGGGTTTCTAATATTTACATTAGACACCAAAATTGCTCAAACGTTGCAGCTGGTATTTGCGTAGAGGAATTAGGTCGATGTAAAATTAGTTTTGGATCGTTAAATCATTTCCAGAACGAGTTTCTCGTTAACGTCGGCCGTGGAAAAAAGCGCGTTCGTAGCATGCTGGGCGCATGTAAGTTGCGTAAAGTTTAATGGGATCCTCGAGGGAAGATCCTCTCCTCCCGCTTGGCAAAAGAGAATCTCGTCCGGCCGATGAACAAAGAACATCGCGCGTCGTTACTTTAAGGAAACTTGCTCATATATGAAAAATTGCCAAACTTCCTGCCCCGTTTTTTGCAACTGCGCTCGAGCAATTGTCAATGACGTCGTTTTTTCCACTTTACTCAAGCAATAACAATCTGAACGCTGCAATATTTTCTAAAAGATTGAATAGCTATTTTTTATTTATTCTTATGTAACATGAATAAATAAATAAATAGTGCTATTTCCTGTCGTGGAACATTTTGCACGATTATGATTGGTTGAACGAAAGTTGGCAGTTGAAGTTGATCCCGTGGAGACTGACTGAAACGGAACGAGGGCTATCTGGCTGAAACTTGTAGGAGGCGATCCGTCAAAACTGTAAACTCGATATTCAACTTTCAGCGGCGGGCAAAAATCGGGCCGGTATAATTTTCGAGCTTTCAGTCGAAAACATCCGAGTGTACTGTCAATAACGTGCCAACGATGCTTAAACACGGTAGCCGAAGTTGTGTGCGCTGCGGAACGGATGCGATTCTCCGTCATTCGAAAAAAGCAAAGCTTGTTCCGCTGGTATATTGTACGCAACCCCACGTGTGTTTGTACCCGACGCGCGATAAACAACAAATATTTTAGCGAGAATCGATATTTTCCTACGAGAAGCGATTCTGCATCCTGTGTTTGAATTATTACGTAGAGCACTGAACGATAAGCAAATGTAATAACGTTTTACGTCGGGAAATATCTATTTCTACAAATTCTGAGAATATTGCATTTAGTTTTTACTAAAATAATTTGGAGTAATAAATACATTCAGTTTCCAATGCAATTAATTATTTAGGTAAAACACGAGAACAAAAATGTCTAAAGAATAATATTTGCATGGTTCAGAATTTTCAAGCAATAATCAAATTGACTGACATTGTGAATCCAGCGTTAAATTTGTTTTTAAAATAACTAAAAATTCCACGTTACTTGATAATTAAATTTTACATTTGCCCAAAATGGCACACTTCCTTTATTGAATCATGAAAGCGGTAATTGCATAGTACGCGACAGTTGTAGAAGGCAAGAGGGTGACAACTGAAGGGGTGACATCTAAGTACAAGAAAGGGAAAGTGGGGGATGATTAAAAGGCAGGTGAGTGTCGCAGAAATTCGTGTGTCGCGGGGGGTAACGGGGCAGCAACTCGCGACAGGCTTCGTTGGTATTTATCAGCCGCGAAACACGTGACGCTGGAGAAACTGACGGGCCGCTAATTCGATGCCTCCGTGGCAGCTCTAATCTGACGGAAGGAAGAGCCATTGCATCGCGGCTTCCGGGAGTTAAACGTTAGTTAGACGCACTTAACATCCGTGGGGAGGACTCGTCGAAACTTTAAACTCGATTCGTCCCGCGAATTCGTTACTCGCTTCTTCTTCTTCCTCCTACCGTGAATCTGATTCCGAAAAGCTTCCTCATTAGTTGACAGTCGATCCATTAGCTGTTTCCACTTCCATTGCAGAGTTGACCTAAACGAGGTCAGCAGAAAATTGCAACAAGCCTCTGTAATTTTTATAAGAAATTTGGAAGACGAGAATTTTTAATAGAATTTTGGAAGACGAGAATTGATCAGGTTTTATTTCCTGTTTATTGAAGCGTCTAAGTTTTATTAGAAATTTAGAAGATGAGAATTTATCAGGTTTTATCTTCTCTCTATTGAAACCTCTAACTTTTAGTAGAAATTTGGAAGACGTGGATTGATCAGGTCTTATCTCCTCTTTATTGAAGCCTCTAATTTTTATTAGAAATTTAGAAAACGAGAATTGATCAGGTCTTATCTTCTCTCTATTGAAGCCTCTAATTTTTATTAGAAATTTGGAAGACGAGAATAGATCAGATTTTATTTTCTGTATATTCTATGTACAATAATTCTTCCATTGCAAACATTATTTAATTTCCATAAATATACTAGGAAAAATACATAAAACACAAAAATTCCGTCGTTTAAAACTTCGAAATTTTTTACGAGAATATAAAATATACGTTATCTCATTCCTCATTAGTTGACAGTTAATTCATTAACTATTTCGACTTGAATTGCGGAATTAAGCTAAAGAAGGTCAGTGATAGATTGTAACAAGTCTTAATTTCTTACAAGTAACGTTAGAAAATTGTTAGACAAGAATTGATTTCTGTGTACTCAATGTATAATAATTCTTTCATTGCTATCATTCAATTTCTATAAATATATTAGGAAAAATACATGGAAGATCTCTAACTGTTATAAAAAACATTAGAAAATTGGTAGCCGAGAATTGGTCATTTTCTACGTATTCTATGTATTATAATTATTTCATTATCAACATCATTCAATTTCCATAAATATAATAGGAAAAATACGTAAAACACAAAAATTTCGTCGTTTAGAACTTGGAGGTTTTTTACAACAAAAACTACACATTCTCTCAACACGATTACGCAGCTTCAGAAGCAGAATGGAACAAGGTTTTCGTTTCGCACGGTTCGATGGCCACTGGGACCATTAGTCGATGTCAGAAGCGGCGCACCTCATGCCAGGTATCCGCCCGTGACTATTTACTTTATTTTTCTTTTCCCTGTTACGCACGTTTCCACATTATACCCAGGGAACGATTAATATTTCCCTCGAGTACATTATGTGTGTGCACGCGCGTGTGTTCCGTCAAACGCGAAACCTCAATTTTCGTCCGTCACCGGCAGCAGAAAGCCGGGAACGTTTTTCGCGGTAAGAAGCCCAATAATAGTCCCCCTCGACGGTGAAAAGAAAAAAAGCCCAGCGACTAGTCGGTCGAATAACTTCCCGACGAAAAAAATTTTAAAAAAGGACCAACGAAACTGGGAGATATTTTTGTAGTCTGTTTCCCTGCTTTGCATTCGGAATTAATATTGCTCTAGCCTTTTCCTCGCCGGACTATATTTTCGACAGAAGAATCAGTCCTATTGTCCTAAATGATTTTAATAATTTCCTGAATTGTTTTCGAATTCCAGTTTAAATTTTTACGGACGAACGACTTGCTTTGCGAACAATTTGTCCGGTGAAATTTCATTCGAACCGTGAAGAGTTAATTATGGGACACAATAAATCACCGGACACGTGTCACGAAAATCGCGACGAACTTTCTGCCCGTCAATTACTTGGCCAACGAAATACTTTCCGTGATTGCGATTGTGTCGCCGACACGAACCGCTGCGGTCCTAGCGCAGAATTAGCGGTGTAATGCCCGAAATTAATTATACCGGAAAGAAAAGGGGGTGAAACCCGGGGTGGAGAATAATACCGGGGCGGGAGGGCAGGAAAAATTAATGAGCTCGTAACGGTATAATCGGTGGCGCGCGCCGTGCCTGCGAAACTTATAGGTCAGTTTTGCAATAAGGACGGGCAGCGATTTAGCAAATCGTGCGTTAAAAATCCCAAGAAATAGAGGGAACCTCGCTAATAGAGGTCTCTGCTCGAGTCAGGGGCAAAGAAAGGATGGAAGAGAAATTGAGAAATAAAGAATAATAAAAGAAATATCGCAAGAATTCTGCAAAAAGTGCAGAGGAATATAATATTGAGAAATTTATATTCTTTTCTTGCAACTCGTTCATTTATTTCTTGCATTATATAGAGTGTTCAGGAATTTGCAAGAAAAAATTTTAATAGAAGACACAGATTTTGAATTACAAATTGTGCAGTTTTTATTGATTCATGAAATAGTAAAAGTATAATAAAGAATAATTTTGATAAAAAAAACTTCAAGTTTGTAATTAAATTGAAGATCTTTTAGTAGTAAATATACTAATAAATATACTCATGAGTATATTAAGTATTATTAAGCACTAGTAAATATACTAATTAAATGTTCTCAATTTTCAATTAAAAACTTACGGTTTTTTATCAAAATTTTCTTGCGTGAATTTTGGGGCATCCTATGTAAATACACGTTCAGTGCACATAGAGGTTAACGTTTTACACAGTCCTGAAGGATTCTTCGGGATTGTGCACTGATTACAAGCAAAACCGCATGGAGGAACCTCTCTCACTGATATTATACTCTGAATTAATTACACGAGGGAAAAAAGACGGAGAATAAGGACGATCGAGGGTGGAAAACGAGCGTGACCAGAAAAACAAACGAGCTCGCGAAAGCGTAATTGGGAAAGCGATGTCGATCGTGTAAAGCTTCCCAGATTGGGTAACGCGGTTCCAATTTCCACTGAATGAAAATCTATTTTCATCCCTTTTTGTAATTACATCGAGCTCAATGTTTAAAACAATTCGAATAGAGAGGTGTAGAAAATAACAGCAGTAAATATCCATAAATTCTAACAAGATTTTAAATTCTATAAACAGAAAAATTGAATATGCAAAAACTGTAGACTATAAAATTCACAGATTATAACAAATATAAAACTATAATACATGCGATTAATTATTATTGTGATTATATAAAAGAATGCCAATTCAATTTCTTAAATTAACATCATATATATTTTATTTGGTGTGAAGGTCCGTAGTTTAGGTATGACCGTTTTTAATTTTCGTTATCGGCGCCCGCGAAGCGGGAATCCGGACACAGTGCTCGAAATTCAACCGACACAATAAATCGGTCAACTGGTCAGGCGGCACTCGACCAGAAATTGTATTTACCCTCGCGCAGTTCAGCCGCAGCGGAAAACTGTTATAAATGCGAGAGCGCAAGGAACCGCGGGAAATCCAATAATGGCGGGGCCTGTTTAAATGCGAAACGAATTATCCCCACCAGGGATAGGTGTCATAAGTGACCGACGTAAATCGCGGCACGGGTCATCATATACGCGTGGATATATTCCCGATGCGAATGAAAATTTCATTCAGTTTCGCGAATCTATTCGCGCGTAATATTTCCAGGAAGTAATTAAAAAACGGTATCGATGGAAACGATTCTGGGTATAATTAATGGATCTCGTCGAGAAAAAGCGCCGGGGCTGCGCCGCGCCGCCGGTGATTTCGAGCTAAGCGAGCCCGTTCTGAACGGCCGAATTATTAATTAAAGCTTTATTGCCGCCCATTATGCAACAGGAGATTTTGATTAACCAGCCAGAAGGATAAAAGTAATGGAACATTTCTTGGTGATTCGAACTTGTAATTAAGCTCGTCCTCTTAAAATTCTGAAATCAGATGAAAGTGCATACTAAAAATTTCCAAAATCTTAGTTTATTGTAATCTTAGAAAATTGTAATGTCTTTATCCTCTTCATCCCTGGTGGAAATATGCATGTCATAATAGGGCAGAAAATGTTGAAAAATGGCCGTATATTACAAATTATGTAAAAAATTCTCAAATTTTGTAATAATATAATTTTTTATAAATGTTCCAAAAGACAGTCAGAAAAGAACAGATAATGATAAGAATTGACGAAATCTAATATAATATGTTAAATTCTGACATAGTTTCTTCACAAATATATATCATCAAATTTTGTGAAATTTTAACATGTTAAATTATGACATGCATATTTCCACCAGGGATATAACCTTAACCGCTACCACAATGTACGTAAGAGAACAGTGAAGAGACGTGTAAATGATTCAAGAATGTCATTGTGTCGTGTTCAAGAAAGGTCACATCTGTACAGAATGACTAGAGCTAGGAGTAAGTGTTCCACTTATGCTCGTTGTGGTCTTCAGTTACGTTCCATTAGCGATTCAAGTTCAGTCGTTCTGTTCACACCGCGCTCAATTGTCGGCTTTATAGCGTTCGCATCAGACCTTATAGTATCTTAAATTGCCCAAATCCATAACATGATAGCTATACTTAATACAACCTACACAATCAGAGTCTTTCAGACTTAAATCGTGTCCACAAGGACTTTTATCCCAACGGTGTGGATCCACACTGGGAAATCAAGTCGCGTACATAACTGCGTTGATTGCCATCGAATTAAATTGCCAATATTGCAATTAGGTTCATCAGGGATACAGAGACACACTGATCTAATTGTGTACGTTATCCAGGCTTTGAAATCCTCAAATCTTTAATCTGATGTAACCTACTTAATCACGAGAATGATAGTAGTTGTGATTCAGAGAATCCTTGAATTCCTCCTGACTAGATTGC
>SMSR01011582.1:0-29276 GCA_019453355.1 Ceratina japonica | reverse complement strand
CTATGGGTCCGTGTACCTTTCGAGTCACGTGCTGCTGATATACATATTGTACACATTTTACCAACTAATTTTAGGTTTTATAATATATTAGAAAATTGACAGTCTAGCGTAAATCGCTGTCTAAATATGGTAAGACGTGCACAGAGAGCCGAGTGAATCCGTCAAACTTAATAAATTCGTCAAGAATTAATTCGCCGCAAACCGCAAGGATTATCCAGCCTTAACGGGTCGTGATTTCAGGATTTATGCGCCTCTTTTTCCGGGATCCCGAGATCGGGCCGGATTAGGCCGAGCTAATTCCGAAAAAAGATCGCTATGACGCGGGGGAACGCGCGGCCTCACCTCGCCGTCAGTAAATACAAATCACCGTCCGCGCTCCGTTCTCATAATTAATCTCCCAGCGCTCGGTCCGTTGCACGCGAGAAATAACACACGCAAGACTCGCTATAAAATAGAGTTAATGATATGTCGAGTAAAGGACACTTAATGACGGAGTAGAGAATAATTACTGACGCGCATTAGAAAGAAAAGTTAATGAAGTACGAAGAGCACTGTTCATCGCGCGCGGAATTTAATTAAATTTTGATACACTGCCCTTAATTAATTACCGATTGTATCAAGATTTTTATTGGCATTTGATTGCGTGGAATCTGACGGCACTTTTTGACATCCAGAATTAATATAGTTCGTCGAATTGGAATACTTTTAATTGTGGGCGACGGACAGAAATTATTGAGTTATATTACAAATTGTCGAAAATTAATTATACCCGTACATTTTTTTCTACGATATATATTAGTATCGAAAATTTAATTTAAAATCGCGATTCACAAAAGGACGTAATATTACATTTCCCATGTGCAATTGCAGACCTTTATTTCAATTTCAATTTATCATACCTGATGACACCTTCAATTATGCTGTGCGTTAACTGTATCTCTACACTTTAGTGTAGTTATATCGTTTAAAAACATACTTAAACATTTTTCATGTCAATTTCTAATGTGAAGATCAAGAAACGTGTGCAAGTCGTAGATACGTCGGATGTGGAGAACGGTTGGTGAACGTCCGTGTGAAAATTCTAGACCAAAAAGGGATGAGACAAAGAATGAATAATGAGAAAATGCAGAAATTAGGGAAGAAATGAGATAAATAGATGTCAGTCGTTAAGTCGAAGGTCAAGAAACATATGCAAGTCGCAGGAGGTGTGGAGAACGTTTGGTGAACGTGCATGTGAAGATTTGAGAGCTGAAAGGGGTGAGACGAAGAATACTGAGAAAATGGAGAAGAGAAAATTAGGGAAGAGATGAGATAAATGTCAGTCGTTGATGTGAAGGTCAAGAAACGTATACAAGTCGCAGGGTTCATCAATGACAGAGAACGTGTATGTGAAAATAAAAGAGCAGAAAGGGGTGAGACAAAGAATACTGAGAAAATGCAGAAGAGAAAATTAGGGAAGAGATGAGATAAATGTCAGTCGTTGATGTGAAGGTCAAGAAACGTGTACAAGTCGCAGGGTGCATGGAGAATATATGATA
Organism: Ceratina japonica; assembly: GCA_019453355.1. Classification (NCBI taxonomy): domain Eukaryota; kingdom Metazoa; phylum Arthropoda; class Insecta; order Hymenoptera; family Apidae; genus Ceratina; species Ceratina japonica. Next base: position 27,738 of record SMSR01011582.1, on the reverse strand, counting down.
AACGTGGATATGAAACTTTGAAAGCAGAAAGGGGTTATACAAAGAATGAATACTGAGAAAATACATAAAGGAGAATTAACGAAGAGAGATAAATAGACGTCGGTATTTAAGGCGAAGGTCAAGAAACGCGGGGTGCACCGGCCGTGGAGATTGTTTGGGACACGTGCGCGTGAAAATTCGCAACGGAAACGTGGGTAGAAGGATAGAATGAAGACAGCGAAGACGCGGAAGGGAGAATTGGCGATGGGGTGAAATCGGGCAAGCGGTCGAGAGACCGAGAGGGTCGGTCAGGACGAGGGAGACAGAGAGAGAGAGAGAGAGAGAACGGGGGGTGAGCGCGGGTCGCGTGACGCCCGGCACGAGAGGGAAGATGGGAAGCGGTAAGGAAGAGTCGCGGTGGCTTCGGGCACCCTTCGCTGGAGAGGCTGAGCAGGCTCTCGCCGTGAGCGCCTTTCGCAAGGTTCTCCCCCTAAGCCTGGTTAGGGGTGAAGGCGGCGAGCCGCGGAGGCCACAACACGACCGCCGCCCTCATTGGTCGACGCGCTTCCCCTGGGTGGGGCTCCGGAAAAATTGGTGGGGATAAAAATCCCCCCTAAATAGCTGCGGATATCGGTAGGAAAAACTAGAATCCGCTCGGCTGGCATCGAGTGCGCGTCAGTTCGTCAGCGTTTTTCGCCGCAGTCACTACCCCCGTCAGTCACTGTCCGTGCGTTGTTTGTGTTTCCCGTTTGTCGATCGGGATCCAGCCAAGAACCGGCCCCGTTTATTCTTACATAAACTGTGTGCCCCGTAAAACCATTTTTCATTTGATAAGTGTGTATAAAATTCACTGACTAATTTCGCCGAACGTTTTGGTGTTTGTGTGCAGTTTAGATGCTCTCGGTGTGACACGCAGTGCTCAGACACCTGAACCGTCCGTGTTCCCCGAAGGATTATTTTGCGACGACTTTAGTTTATTTTTGAAAATATTACCGTGCGCGAAACAAAATGCATCTGCCGGATGGTCCGCTGGGCATGGATCACTTCAACGCGATTCATGAGACGCTTCAAGCTTCTCATGGTAGCCTGGTAAGGACCGGAAGTCCCGCCATACTCTGCACCTCGTTACCGTCCCACTGGAGGTCGAACAAGTCGCTCCCGCACGCGTTCAAGGTCGTCGCCCTCGACGACGTCAGCGACGGGACCCTGGTCACCATCAGGGCTGGGAACGACGAGAATTGCTGTGGAGAACTGAGGAATTGCACAGCAGTGATGAAGAACCAAGTCGCCAAGTTCAACGATCTTAGATTCGTTGGACGCAGTGGGAGAGGTCAGTTCAACTTCAGTCAGAAACTTTTTCCTCTTAACTATCACAAACTTTGTCTCATAATTTTGTAGTACTTATAATTGCTAACTTATAATTTGAAGATTATGAAAAAGTCAGTTACTTCAGTTACAAACTATTTCCTCTTAACTATGACAAACTCTGTTTCATAATTTTGTAGTACTTATGATTGCTAACTTATAGTCTGAAGATTATGAAAAAGTCTTGTGAAATTCCTTGATGATTTTGTTATGATTTGGAAAAATTCATGTTCGTTTTAATTAATTTTGTAGCACTTATTAGTTCGATGATTAAAGAAAGTCTTGAAATTTCCTCGATTTCTTGTTAGTTTGAAAGTTTGGTAGAGGAAATATAATTAATCTTTTGTGTATCTTGTGTGTGCAGGTAAATCGTTCTCATTGACGATTCAAATAAGTACAGTGCCATTTCAAGTGGCCACTTACACGAAAGCAATTAAAGTGACTGTGGACGGCCCAAGAGAACCGAGGTCGAAGTCGAGTAAGTAGACTACAAACTTTTTTATTCTTTCAAGATTACTTTCAAGATCGACTCCTCATCTTCTGTCACTTCTTTAACAACTTAATCTACCGATCCGTGCCATCTGAGTCTTATTTTGTCACTTTTGCGGTTTTCTTTTGACGCCTTGATTTTCACTTTGAGGTGGTTTTCATTTCTTCATCTCTGTAATTCTTCGAATGCTTTCATTACACTGAGAAAGTACGATGATTTTTAATTTTGTCACTTATTTTCTTCCTAATACTTCGATTTTCACTGTAAAATGCATTTCTTCATTTCTGCAATTCTTTAAACTCTTCAATTTGACGTGTTTCTTCCACATTTTCGTTATACCAGAATATTTTTTCTTTCACTGAGGTCTTTATTATTGATAAATGAGAATGTTATAAATATATAAATTACGAAACATATTCTATGCTGTAACTTTCACGATATTTCTCTTTGAATTTGTCTTCGAGTAAGTCTGAATCTTCGTGAAATTTCAACGAAAGGAAAGAAAGGCAGTTCTATAGATTCGTTCCTTCGGTATTATTTCTCTAGATTTTCATTATATCATAAAAAGATTTTCGATGAAAAATATAGTAAATATCCCAATTTCTGGTCACGTAAAAGTTTCTATTCATTAACTAATTTTTCTATTATTTTGTGATAACTTCTGGTTCCGGCTATTTTATAATAAAATCTTTCTAAGACTACAAAAATATACGACAATGTGTAGACATTATAAGATATACAAAAATCGAGATTTTTATCTTATTTTTAGAGATGTACGAAAACTCTGAAAAATGTTAGCTCGAGAAAAAACGAGCGTCGCCCTTTTCTTACATTCAGTTTACCTATTCACTAATGCCACAGTTCAAGCACGTGTTTATGATTCCTTACAGTCGCGTGGGCGAAAACGAGTATTCATAAGATTTCAATGCTTTGTCATTGTTTATCCAAGAAGCTATGGTAGTCTTCTTTGAGTTTCATAACAGTTGTCAGTAAAATTACGACGTTGACGTGTTTTTTACTGTATTTCATCAAAAACTAGGCAAAAATAGTTCAGAATATGAATTTACAGGGTTTTACAGAATTTTGGTATACAATCACTTTTTAACTTATTTGCATTTTAAGTGCGATTTTAAATATCAGAATAGTTTCATTAAATAGTGATCAAAGCCAAATTTAATTTCCCTCTTTCTAAAGACTGAAAATCTTTTATTATAATTTTTTAAACCCACTTCCAACACTCACAATCAGACCTTGGCTATTCGCTGTTCCAGAGTCAAAGACTGTTATCTGAAAAATCTTCTTATATGAATATAAGACAAAACCCACATTTTTGGCTATTTTTATGGGCAACATTAACAGATTTCGCCTTAACAAACTATTAAAATCTAACCCCTTGAGCTGTCTTAAAATTTCGAAGCCTAGACCTCCCAGAAATTAAAAACAAACTTTAAAAAACTGACGAAAAATAATTTATCGAAATATTTCGCCATTATGAAAGAAATTGCAAGATATCAATTAAGATGGCAAGCAAGATGGCAATTAAACATTGACGTGTTGACGGCGAGCGGGTCCGGGATCGTTTCGAACGGCAACAGAAAGTGGTCTGAAGAGACGCTTGTATTTATTTGAGAAATCGTAACGAACGGAGAGAGGGATAAAAAGGGGATAGAAAAAGTAGTGATCGGCGGCGTGGGGTTGGTACCGGGTTTCCCATAAAACGCGGATAACTACAGTCTCGGTAGTGAAGTTAGCGATCTATGTTTACAGGATCGTCGCTGGTTGCGAGCCACATGCTACCGCCATATGCGGCGCGATAAACAAACGCGTAAACGCGGCTCCTTTTCATACGACCGATCCGCGTCCGCCGTATATTCCTCTGTGTACACCCGCGCCGCGCCGCCGCGGCTCCTCTTTCTCCGTTCCCGACGCCGCCGCCCCTGTAAACACGAAACTACCCTATTACCGCGGACACGGTTAGTGTTCTCGAGGCCAATGGGAAGATTTTTATTAGACCCGGCGGGGAATAAGCGCGGAAGACACCGAATAGAGCCGAAAGATCGCCGCCGCCGCGGGTTGACTCGCTGCCAAAGCGTCGTCGAATTATACGACGCGGCCGGTTTCGGCTCGGAGTTTTCACGCGTTTAGGCACCGCGTGCGTGAGTGAGTCAGCGCGCGCGCATACATATGAAGCTTGTTGCACACGTGTAGCCGAGTTCTCCGCGAGACCGGCTCGCCCCGCGCACGACAGCCGCGGTTTGAGGTCCACCGGATTATTAAACGCCTACGAGGATCCCGACACCCGTTTGCGGATTCTACGCCGCCCACGCGGAACCCGGTCTGGGTCCGACTGTACCCCCGGTCTTCCTCCTTTCCGTCCCTTTTCTACAGATTTCAAGATTTGCTCGAAAAGAAATGTGAAAGTCACGGAAAAGAATGTCTCTTATAATTTTTATGAGAATGTTTGAAAATTGTAGAAAATATGCGCAAAGATTTTAATATAAGATCTTAGCTGGGATTTTTTAATTCAATTTTTAGTTAGGATTTTCATTCTGAATGTAATCAAGTTGCAATTAAGATCGAAAGTCACGGAAAAGAATGTTTCTTATAATTTTTATGAGAATGTTTGAAAATTGTAGAAAAAATTCGCAGAGATTTTAATATAAGATCTTAGCTGGGATTTTTTAATTCGAATTTTAGCTAGGATTTTCATTCTGAATGTAATCAAGTTGCAATTAAGATCGAAAACTTGTCAATCTTTGTTCACGTTCTAAATTATAGGAAAATATCTGAATAGAAATTGTGAACAGGAATTGAGACATTTATTCCGATTGTTTACATCTACCAAAGTGTCAATATCGACGTCGAGCAGACGAGGAGACTATTGATAGCACTAATTTAATTTCTGCTTAAATGGGACGGGAATCGTTTTGGATTCATCACAAATTCTTATTTTAGTCTAATTAAGATTTAGACGAAAAAATGTGATCGATATTTTGGGATCATAAATGCAAAGAAAATCCAGAGTCAAATTATTTTTAACCAATGAATGATCGATTCCTTAACAAACAATTATTTATTACAAATCAAAGTCTGCCTCTTTCCAAGTTCCGTCGACAATTGACAGATTTAGCAACGACAGAAATGACAATTGCCAGTCTTGTGAATAATTTTCTACCTTCATAAAAAAATGGCCTAACTTTCTGGGGCTGACAATATATTAGAACTGAAAGTCGTAAGAAAATGTTAGATCGATGAAAAGAGAAGTTAGTCAAGGTTGCCTGGGCGCTGGTTTTGGGGAAACCTTGAATCCCGGAATAGTTATTTATAGAGCCGAAGTAATCGGTGGAGAAGCACGCGTTTCTGATCTATTTTCGAATGCCTTCGATCGTACTAAGGGAATTCTTCTTGGCTTCGTTACAGATTACCAGTACGGACATGGGTTCCCTCCTCTTGGCCTGCTACATCTAAGTCCATGGGTCGATAACTATCTATCTGCCTGGCACTTACCACATCCCGGATTGGTCAAAGGTAAATATACTTACAACATGGAATATGAATTTCATTAAAAAATTCTGTATCAATTTCTCGTCACTGAATCAAGAAGAATGACTCAGACATTTCAAGGACATTTCCTTGAAATTGTAGAAAAATGAGGCAGTAATTAGAAATTGATACTTGAACATATTTTTGTATAAGTAGTTAAATGACTCCCCCTCCCTCTTGCAAATTACCGGTGCGTTTAGTATTAAGTCGTCTACAAAACGATGTACAGTGACTTCCATTAATATTCGGACACATTTTGAAACGATATAAGATTTTTAGTATTGGATCAAAGAACTTTATCTTCTATGGAATTTTAGAGAGCTTAATTTACTATAGAATGTGTAACAAAAAATTTAAAAAACTTGGTATTCATTGAAATCGCGAGGAATATAGTAAAGGACATGGTTTTTAACTTTTTTATTAGGGTTTGTAATAAAAATTAGAAGTGTGTCGTTTGCAGATCTAAGTAAGTTATATGCATGTACAAAGTTTCATAAAAGTCGATCAATATTGCTTTGCGCTATAAGCGATTAGAAATTGAAAAAATCGCAGTTCTCCACGACTTTCAATCTATGACTGGGATAAATTGAAGAATTTTTACATGTTTCGATATGTCTAACTCTTTTATGGTTTCATGGATTTTGATAAAACTTTATACATTCATATAACACATTTAGATCTACAAACGGGATGTTTCAAATTTTTGCTAGAGCCTCCAACAAAAAAGTTTAACATCATGATCTTTTCTTTTTTCTTCGAGATTTCGGCGGATAGTAATTTATTTTAACTGTTTGTTACACATTACATAGTAAACTAAGCCTTTTAAAAGCCGACAAAAAATTGAGTTAGTTGGCTCCATATTAAAGAACTTATTCCGTTTTGAAGGGTGTCCGGATATTAATGGGAGTCACTGTATATACTTAACTTGAAAATCGGTAGTTTACCGAACGAATCGAGTACGAATCCGTATAAAACGGTGCATGAAGAGTCTCAGATGATCGAGAATAGCAGTGGCGCGGAACACGCTCCTAATCGCTGGCATCAGAGCCCTTCATCCCCGTCCCGTTCGCAATCAATCAAAGGGCAACAATGCGCGCGGCCCGAAAGAATCGGGGAAAAAAAAAAGGCCACGGAAGAGAGGACACGCGTTCGTTCACGAGAGAAAGTCCCGCGTGTTATCGATTTCGTAGTCCGCGATGCCTGCCGATGATTCATACAGCTCGTTGCTGGACCGAGGGGTGAGAGAGCCTGAGCTCCCTTTTCCCACAACACCCTACCGAAATTCCCCTCCCCGTACAATCAACCACCCTGCCAACTAAACAACAATAAGACTTAGCGTGTTCCCTTCGCCCACCAGACTCTCTCTTTCATGCATCTACGAAATGTTCTTCGTCGAACATTTCCAGCTCGACATAATATTTCAAGTATAGCTTCCCATTTTTTTTAATCATATTCAAGAAAAGACTGTTTTATTAGTAGATTTAATTTTTATACAAAATGAGACAGGCTTAGTATTGGTTAAAGAGATGCATCCTACGTAGACATTTATAAACATTATAATTGCGTCAAGCTCATCTAATAGTAATAGAATTTTTCTATTGATTCATAAAATTTGCTGTCTATTTGTGAAGCTATTATATATCATCTTCTTGTATATCACAATTATTTATATCTATAACAACTTATTTATATCTACAATATAAAATCATAATAAATACTAGAAATACCTGTATTAGAAATTACCTTCAGACACACTTTTACAGATTTCCCCAAAGGAAGTAAAACGTCACATAAAAAGTACAAAATTAATTTAAACCACCACATCCCACCTATTCACCTGTTCCATTGCTCTTATCACCTCACGAACCAGAAGATATCAACCATGAATAGTCCTTAATCTTAAGTGGTATTAAAATACACAATGCTACTCGCGCAATCTCAAACAATTCAATTAATACTTATCGCAAGCACAAATTCCCATCTAACGAATCGTGAAATCTGTTTCCAGGAACGATTCCAATGCCAGCGGCCGATCTGTTTCCCCCGTTCCCCCCGACGGTCCTTCCGCCGTACCCGTTCGACGTGAAATACCCGTCGGAATACCCGACGCTTCCACCGAAGGCCAGTACCGCGACGACAACTCCCGTGAACATTCCAACGAGCCCTTCGAGGACGCCGCCTAAAAGCCCTAGCGAGTCCGGGAGCGAATCGGCGCCCGAGGAAGTTCGTAGCGCGTTCGTACCGATCAGACTGAACACGTTACCGCCGACGCCGGCGTCGTCGATCATCACGGCGTCGTCGTCGTCCCCGGAACGGGTCCCGAAGAAGCCGGAGTCCGGCAGGAACGAACTGAAGGCGCCGACGGCGTTGATCTCGCGGTCGCCGAAGAGGTCTCCGTCGCCGACGAAGATCTCGCCGCCGCCGGCGAAACCGGTCTGGAGACCATATTAAACGATTCCGCGGTTGATACGAGGCTCGAACGGCCACGACGGAAGGCTAGTGATTACTTAGAGTGGCCGGCGCTAATCTATTGACTGTCTTCACGAGAAGAAATCGATAGACCGTTACGTACTCTTCTCTTGGTATGTTGATTTACACGCCTTCGGTTCTACGAAGGCGGGTTGGGATGAAGTTTGTATCACTGAAAATCGTACGTGATTGGTGATGATTCTATATGGTCAGCTTATGTTGAATTCCAGATCAAATTCAATTGTTCGTTGACAGAGTTTAGAATCGTTTTTCATTGTAAATAGGTTTTTGTACATACGTGTAGATAGTTCGTGGACAATAAGCCTAGCGCGAAGGGAATATATGTATTTATATATATTTATATATATTTATATATATATATGTTTTATATATATAGGTATATATTATATATATGTAAATGTATGCATTATATTATGTATATACATATATATATATATTGTGTACATAAGGTTCATCTGTACTGAGTACTGTGAGTATGAGTGCGTGGATCAAAACCAGAGAAAAAAGACAAAGACGTTGATATTATTTATAACCCAGAGATCTAATTTAATGTAAACAGATTATAGAAAGAGTACCAGGTGAATAAAATCGACACTCTGCAAATCTTACGACCGAGTACAATTCTTATACCCAGAAGACCCAAAAATATTTCCAACCATTTCAGGCCCGGACCGATTTTCACGCGCTTCACTTCGTCTGGCGGCGCGGTTTTTACTTTCCAAGCTTTAGAATTCAAGTGTGAACCACCGGTGGGTCACGCCGTCCGATGGGACAGATGTGAACGTGTTACTCCACATTTAACCCCTTCGACGTCTGAGACACGTCATTCACTTGTGTTTGTTATAAGCATATTAATTTATTTTTGTTTTGCAATTCTAATTACTTGAAGACATCTTAATACTACATATGTCACCAATATTTTAGAAATAAATAAGTTCTTACGTAAAATGTACTGCTTTTACATTCAACTCCAAGCAACCAAAAATTATATCCGTTCCACATGCAAATATTTTCTCAAATAAATTCGTACCCAAAGGGTTAAACAATTTTTAAAACAAGCTTGAATCAATTATTGAAAGAATAATTTTTGATTTTTAACTGACGTTCAGTTTAAAGTCGGGAGTAAATGTCTTGGTGGCCGTGAAAAAAGTTTGAAACGGTGTTTCAGCGGCGACGGGGGATCCACGCATCCTTTTTTTCTTGGTCGTGATTTAAATCTGAATAGTCGTTCCGGCGCGGTCGTTCGAGGTTCCCGCGTGTGCACGCACGCACGCACGCACGGCCTCTCCCATACGGCGCGCGCGAGGGTAGAGAAAATGGTTTATATCGAGGGGAGTGCGTGAGATCTGTATTAGTAGCGATACGCCAGCAGAACCACAGTGTCTCTCATCCTTTTCTCAATCCAAACAAGTCCCTTTTTTTATACCACTGTTTTGAATCTCTTATAAAATTTATTTGGCAACGAAATATCAACAAATTTATTATTTCTATTATTTTATTAAATTTTCATATTCCTCTACTTAAGAAATAAAAAAAGTTCATATAAATGTTGCTTAAGAACGTCCTGCGTCATGAAAAACAAAAAATTCCGATTTTCTTCAATTTTATCCTGAAAAGCAATATTGAATTTGGATATAATTTGTCGAAAGAAATCGGGCGTGAAGGACGAGGTGGATGAAATGTACTTCCCTTTTCGCGACGTATTTTTCAGCCGTGCGGTGCGAGTAATCATTCAAACGCGGGAAAAGAGAGTCGGTGTCGTGAAATTTGGGGCGACGGTGATTTCCGCGTGGCAAACGCGACGACGAATGCTTCGAAATTCGACGTTCGCAGCCGGATATCGCGTTACGATAGCCGAAGCCTCCATTGCCGCCACTATGTCACCGTTGAAACATAACCGAGGCTGGAGGAGCGCGGCACAAGGGACAACAACAACCGTGAGCCGCGCGCTCGTTCCTTCCTTTTTTTTTTTTTTTACAAATATTCGACGCCGGGCTCCGTTGTTTTTTTATCATCGGTGGGCAGCGTGTTTTCGTTTTCGCCGCTCGATAGGCCGGATGCGTTTGTCAAACACCGTGCACACGTCGGGGACAGTTAATCTCGGTGACAAGGTATAACTCAATCCTCGCAGAGAGAGGATCGAATATAATTCTTGACGCGTGTCCGTCGAAGAAAACCATCGGAATTTCCCGTTGAAAACCGGGACGAACAGGTTATCGGCTCTGATAACGAATGCCAACGGGGAAAATAGAATGAATATTAAAAAAACTGGCTCCGATTCCGGCCCCGTGTCGGTTTTTCGGCGGTCGATCGGACAACGATTCAAATCGCCTTCATCCAACTCCTTTATTCCCCCGTCATATATGCATATATGGTATACACTAATGGTTTATTTCATCNGAGTAAGTAGACTACAAACTTTTTTATTCTTTCAAGATTACTTTCAAGATCGACTCTTCATCTTCTGTCACTTCTTTAACAACTTAATCTACCGATCCGTGCCATCTGAGTCTTATTTTGTCACTTTTGCGCTTTTCTTTTGACGCCTTGATTTTCACTTTGAGGTGGTTTTCATTTCTTCATCTCTGTAATTCTTCGAATTCTTTCATTACATTAAAAAAAGTACGATGATTTTTAATTTGGTCACTTATTTTCTTCCTAATACTTCGATTTTCACTGTAAAATGCATTTCTTCATTTCTGCAATTCTTTAAACTCTTCAATTTGACGTGTTTCTTCCACATTTTCGTTATACCAGAATATTTTCTCTTTCACTGAGNTTTTTTTTTTTTTTACAAATATTCGACGCCGGGCTCCGTTGTTTTTTTATCATCGGTGGGCAGCGTGTTTTCGTTTTCGCCGCTCGATAGGCCGGATGCGTTTGTCAAACACCGTGCACACGTCGGGGACAGTTAATCTCGGTGACAAGGTATAACTCAATCCTCGCAGAGAGAGGATCGAATATAATTCTTGACGCGTGTCCGTCGAAGAAAACCATCGGAATTTCCCGTTGAAAACCGGGACGAACAGGTTATCGGCTCTGATAACGAATGCCAACGGGGAAAATAGAATGAATATTAAAAAAACTGGCTCCGATTCCGGCCCCGTGTCGGTTTTTCGGCGGTCGATCGGACAACGATTCAAATCGCCTTCATCCAACTCCTTTATTCCCCCGTCATATATGCATATATGGTATACACTAATGGTTTATTTCATCCCTATCAGTGTGAGGAATGGTACATCTAGTAACAATTATTCTTAGCCAGCTCCGACTAGCTCCGCCTTATGCGTGCGTCAAATTATATTATTTATTAGGATTATTATACTTTTATACAAATTTCAGGTGTTTATTTTCAATAGTAATTATAAATATTGCTTTCTGAAGTATTTTTTACTTATTTAAATATTTATTTTTAACTTTTTATTATGTAATTGTCTATATTTAACATCATCAATTTATTTTCTTCAAGTTGAAATCAGAGGGTACAGTCATTCACCAAAAGTCACTTAGAATTTTTTCTAATATTAAGGAAACTTGATTAAAAAGCCAGTATCAGAAGCAAGTCACTAATTGAACAAAATCTTTCAGATTCAATCTTTCAGCATGTATGAAATATTAAAATTATTAGCCATGCACAGGCTGCTAATATATTTTGAATTATATCTGCTAATTCTTATTTTTTCGTATTGCTTTTTTTTTGTACACTTAAATCCTTCTATGCTGCTGTTTCTCTTCTCTATTGTTTTAGTTCTGTCTATTTCTTCCTGTCTGTAATATCCGGCTTCTATTTGTTCCCATTTCGATTTGACCCGTTTTTGTTATTCGTTTCTGTCGATTCCTGATGCTTCCAGCATCCTTGTATTATTTTAGTTACCGAATGTGTTCTTGTTTTCTGCTCGTATTTGGCTGCTCTCTTTTCCCCGTCTCTGCTTTTCCATACTTTTGCCTCTTCCAGTATTGTACATGCTGGTATAATAAAATCTAAACCAAACATCAACCTTAAATAGTTTTCTTTTTCTCTCTCTTTGTATTACATGTATTCTACTCTGTAATTATATTAATTTAATTTAATTTCTTTATTAAACGGACATGAGTCCATTATGATACTTAGTATAAAAAAATTTTAGAAAAACCAACACTAATATATATACTCAAGAAAAACAGGAAACTAAAGAAACATACAGAATTAACAGAAATAAACTAAATTAAATTCAACTATCACAGACGTTACGGGGACGAAGGTGCCAATGCTAGTGCATTCCGGAATTTCGTCCTGATAATTGGATAGAATATTATACATGATGATTACAGATGATGAATATTATACATGATGATGTTATCAATGACAGTAATAAAAATAATCTAATCTAATCTCTCTTCTTATCTTCTTCCTGCTTACAAAAAACAGAAGAGATATTTAATCCTCAAAACGCGAATATAAGAAATTGACGAATCCGAGCGATTTAAATTTGCGCGAGTAGAAAAACCGTGAAGGAGAATTAGCTGGAAGGGAAATGAGAACCGCGCTAACACCCCGTGAGGCAAGGTTCGTTGACGAGTAGACAACGGAACCAAACAACCATGAAGGGTCGCCGCACGAACCGAGAGCCAAACCGATCGAAGGCAATCCATGCTCGCGCGGGGCCCGGCCGGCGCTAACTAATGTTTGCCCAAAGAATCGCGACGAATAATTGAGTCAGCAGCAGTCAGCAGCGGCCGTGGCGGACGAAGTGAAAGAGAGAGAGATACGGGGAGAGGAGAGGGGGAAAAAAAATCAGCACGCCTCCCCCGAATCACCGGCGGAATAATCGACTTTCGAATCGGACGACGGACTTCCTCGCCTCGCGATTTTTCAACACGGGAAACGATGGGGCCGCTGTTTGACGAGCCCCTTGGACTGCCAGCTACTCTTAATGGACCGCGCGGAACTCAGTGAAACTCCGCAGATTCCGGATAATTTTGCTACAAAAAATTCAACCCTGCTTTGCTTAGACCGTTCCACGGATTTAAACAATTCTTACAATTCCGCAGTTCTCAAGAGACGAACAAATTATTACGATTTATCTCAGAACTAATCTCTTCATCTGTGCTTTATAAAAAAAAATGAATAGAAGAACCGAAGTTCCCGAGTCGAAATTTAACTTCTGTTTTAAACCTTCAAAGTCAAGAAGTTCCGGTTCAAATCTTCAAATCCTACATGTAATACTGTTTTCGTTCTCCTAGATCTTACGCAGTTCTAGTAACAAAGATTACCTCTCTCTTTCTCTCTCTCTCTCAAACAAGATTGTTTCTTTTATCAAATATACTGTAAGTATGCTTATGAATTTTGATGATACTTTAATGCTTATGAAAAAATCTCTATCATACAATTTCACTTTAGACCTCCAAAACCTTGTGTAGAACCTAGAAGTTTAAATCAGTATTCAAATTTCGACTCGGTTTGTTTAATCCGAAATTTACTTCAAACACCCAGCCGTTTATGAAACCTCCGACTATCTGCTGGTCATATGATGTTCATTGTTTGAATTCTTCTCGACGGAACGCGTGCCGCGACGAAATTTTCGAAATCGTCGAAAGTAGGGATCGTGAAAACGCGAGGCGGTTACGCGCAGCGAAGTGTTCCGAGCGATCTGAGCGTGTCGACACGGCGGAGGATCCTGCCGGCAGGATCGTGAGGACAGAACTCGAGGGTCCTAGAGTTAGGCAATCAGCGTTGATGAGGGGGCTCTCCCGCGGGGTGAAGGGCTCGGACAATTAGTAACCACCCCCGGGCCGGCCGGCCCCTCGTATCTTCCCGCACCTTCGGGCTCCGATTCAGACCAGTGAAGCCGGCCAACAACGCCGCGACCGCAGCCGCCACGCATGCGAAAGAGGATGATGCTCGATGGATATATCGAGGGCGCGAGGGAGAGAGGAACGCCGTTTACGTCTGTACGCCGCGTTGCGTGGATTACGCTGCTTTAAAGGGCTCTCCTCCGACAATGTCAGCACGAGTGGACCGCTCCTGGTGTTAAGGAGCGAATTTCCAAGCTTTCCAACGAGTATCAGAGCGGAATTTTTCTAATGGCAAGTGTAGCCGCTGTTTTCAATCGAATTAACAACGTTTTTTATAAAATTAAGTCGCGAGTTTGTAATTTTGTCAATTATGGAAAGTGTACTATTTAGAGAAATGAATATTTATGTTTCACNGCGAATTTCCAAGCTTTCCAACGAGTATCAGAGCGGAATTTTTCTAATGGGAAGTGTAGCCGCTGTTTTCAATCGAATTAACAACGTTTTTTATATAATTAAGTGGCGAGTTTGTAATTTTGTCAATTATGGAAAGTGTACTATTTAGAGAAATGAATATTTATGTTTCATGCAGTATTGTTTATGTCACAGAATTAAGTGCAATACATATTTCTTAAGTTTTCGCGAGTCATCCTAAACATAGAAAAAAGTAGATATAAAATTGCAGTACTTAAACTCTTTTACTCTTTTCTTCCCTTTTTCACTTTTTTGTTAACTGGAATTATGAAAAGAGGGAAAAGAAAGGAAAAGAGTATAAGAGAAAGGAAGGAGAACTTCGACACAAAGTCTCAAGGTATTTCGTTCATGATTCAGAAACCACTTTGCAATTTGTGGAAGGAAATTACTATTCAGAAACCCCGTCAGAATCATTTATCATCGGTCCTAACACCTTTTCCGGGATACTGTGTATAATTGAGCGATAACTTAGCTAAGCTTAGCCTAAGAAAGGGTTTGCTCCTCATTATCATAAAAATTATGACCGAACGCCAGCAGGTGTTACTGCAGGTACAATACTTGCTATCGCATTTAAACAGGTATAAGGAAACTCCCCCTAGCCATCGTTTTTACGATTTTACACCTTTTGTCTATTATCCTAATAAAACTGCTAAATATTTGGACAAACGATTGTACGGCCTTCTGGAGTCCTTCATAGAATGAATATCCCAAAGTATTTTCATACTGCGGTCACTACTCATTATCGTATTTTATTGTGTGTATTATAGTCATCTATCTGAATCTTTAACACGGAACAATGAAATCGTGATTCTCACTGAATTGAAAAGGAAGGGTTTTGCTATAATTTTATCTTATTGTTAGAATTATACTATATTATATTATATTATAAATATTAAATTACTAATTATATTATATATATATATAAACAAAATTCGAGAATTTTACTGTTAAAATTATAAAAAAATAAGAGCCAGTAAAGAATGAATTCCATTAAATTGTGAACAGAAATTAGAACACTTTCCTTAGAACCAAAAGTATCATACTGGAGGACACTTAAATCGGATCAGGATAAGTACATGGTTGCCCGTCTCCACTACTGTACAAGCTTAAGAAAACTTCCCCGGCCTATTGCGAGCCACTATCACCCTAATTACCCGTCTGAGCCTTTAGCCAAGCAGTGGGAGCCCTCATTGGAGGTCTCTTGAAGAACCAAAGTCCGCTCATTAAGCCAGCAGTCAACCAAACGAATCTCCGATCAACTCGACATCATTGAATCGTTTATAACGAAAACGCTTGAAAACTACTCCCCTTCCAAGAGAGAAAGAGAAAGAGAGAGAGAAAGGGAGGTTTCGTCCGGCCACTAATTGCCTCCATCTTCCGTTTCCGCGGAACGTGTCGAGGATTACACGGGAACCTCAGCCGGGGATGGGACTCCTCGAAGGAGACCGCGAAGGAATAATAAGCCTCGTCCTCATCTCTTTCAAGGGTTCCGATTCCACCCCCGGCCGGGCCACCGGGGGTGTCAGGGGGGTGAGACGGCGCCAACGAAACGTCTCGAGGCGTCTCTCAAGATAAAGACGCGGGCACGCGCGACCGCGCCAGAACAAGAAAACGCCTAACGAGCTGTTTTGCATGGCAATGCTTCGACCCGGTTGT
Organism: Ceratina japonica; assembly: GCA_019453355.1. Taxonomy (NCBI): domain Eukaryota; kingdom Metazoa; phylum Arthropoda; class Insecta; order Hymenoptera; family Apidae; genus Ceratina; species Ceratina japonica. The sequence continues at coordinate 11,969 of SMSR01011582.1, read as the reverse complement.
TATCGGTTATCGATCCGTCACGAGGCAACGCGCGGCGGACGCGCGGGGGCCACGGATTAAAGAGAACCTACGCCCGGGCTCTGCGTGCACGTTCGTGCACACTCGTTTCGTGTACACGCGCGCAGAACGGGACCGCGTTACTGGTACGCGCGTACCTGTGTGCGCCAGAGAGAAGGGATGGGGGAGAGATAGAGAGACAGAGAGAGAGAGAGAGAGAGAGAGAGAGAGGCTGTGGCTGCGAGCATATTTCCAGGCCACACGGTTGTTTGACCGATTGCCACCGGGAGCCGATGAAAAGGCGCATCGTTTCGCGGAAACCACCGATTTTCAACCGGCCGCTGCTAAATCAGCAGGAATCCAACCTCGTCACGCGGACTCGGAGAACGTCCATCGATCGCCGCCGACGAAAAATCCCGTTCCTTCTACTCCGCCAATTTCATACGTCTCTTAACCATGAAAACTGTTCGATGTTCTACGATTGTATCAAACTTATCGTTGGATTCAAAATTTTGTACGTTTACAATAAAATTGAATATGTACAAAATATACAGGGTGGTCCCTTTAACCCCTTCCCGTGCCATTTAGCTCGGAAAACTTCGGGCCTTGTCCATTCTCAAATCGTTTTCCTCCGTTTTTTATAATCATGACAAACCTTGCACATTCTCGGTGGACGTGAGATTATAACTAAGAGTCTATGTCTACTTTGTGAAGAAATAAAAAATTTTTACATTGACGCCCTACAACTGATACTTGAAATAAAAATCCCATGTAAATCGTGTATCTCGTGGAAAAAGTGGATGTAGAAGATGTATTTGAAAGTCGTGCTGAAATCGTGGAGGGAATGACGCGTCTCCATTCCCAGCCAGTCCGAAACAACGAACACGGCGAAAAGACGAGGCAGACGGCAGGTACCGCGACAGGAATTAAGTTCATCGAGCTTACCGAGGGGGGCCAGAATGGTAACGAGCGTCTCTCACCGAGGTAGCACAAGTCACCGGACACATACATACACGCGCGGGGCTGAATAGCGCGAGAGGGTGGGCAGAGAGAGCGAAGCGAGCGGCGAGCGAAGGGGGTAGTAGGCAGGCGAGGCGCGACTGCATTAACGGGGCCAGTGTCACAAGATCAAACAAGATAATTAATCTCGTTAGTCCCGAATCAACCTGCGCTCTCTATTATCGGATTACCATACCGGTTGCCCGGCAATTTGTCAACGCGCGGCGGCGCCTGCGTTCCTCTGCGATTTCCTCCTCGACTCTCGGCCCCGGCAATCGTCGCCTCTGCAAAGTGCGTTTTCCCTCGGATTAACGAAATTCCGCCGCCGCCGCAGCGTGGCCATCGTCTCCGACTGTACGTGCGCCCCCGGAAGTTACAGACCGTCGGCTCGAAAAGGGTCCTCCGAAAAAAACGGACCTTCTTGGAAAGTAGCCAGGGAAAGCCCGTAAAAAGGCAATAAACCGCAAAAAAATTTTCCACGCGTATTTATAAAACCACACTTCAAGGCCTGGCAACTCGTTTGAAGGGTCGACAGGTACAAGCCATGGCCAGACCTACTACTTTGGTCGTTAGGTAAAGAGACAATGAAGCAAATCAGTTCCACCTTCGAACGTGGAAAGGATGGACTGTGAATGAGATCCCACGCAATCATTTAAACGTAAAATTTCTGTATCAATTTTATGACAGGACTTTAAGGATGTTCTGGAGGTACAAACTTTGATAATTGCTTTAATATAGTAAAAACTATGTTGTGTTAACGGTTCAAGAATTTTTTAATGTTTTTATATACCTCTTAAGTCAATGGTTAGGCAGAAGCCTGGAGGACTTATTTATGACAGATTTCAGGTACCTACCGGTTTTCAGGTAGACCCGACGGTAGATAAGCCTAACTGTTGGGTTTAACTCTGGCAGACGTAACTTCAATGGTAGACCCAGCATACATTTCTGTGGCCCGTCGGGCTTAGGCANCCTCGGATTAACGAAATTCCGCCGCCGCCGCAGCCTGGCCATCGTCTCCGACTGTACGTGCGCCCCCGGAAGTTACAGACCGTCGGCTCGAAAAGGGTCCTCCGAAAAAAACGGACCTTCTTGGAAAGTAGCCAGGGAAAGCCCGTAAAAAGGCAATAAACCGCAAAAAAATTTTCCACGCGTATTTATAAAACCACACTTCAAGGCCTGGCAACTCGTTTGAAGGGTCGACAGGTACAAGCCATGGCCAGACCTACTACTTTGGTCGTTAGGTAAAGAGACAATGAAGCAAATCAGTTCCACCTTCGAACGTGGAAAGGATGGACTGTGAATGAGATGCCAAGCAATCATTTAAACGTACAATTTCTGTATCAATTTTATGACAGGACTTTAAGGATGTTCTGGAGGTAAAAACTTTGATAACTGCTTTAATATAGTAAAAACTATGTTGTGTTAACGGTTCAAGAATTTTTTAATGTTTTTATATACCTCTTAAGTCAATGGTTAGGCACAAGCCTGGAGGACTTATTTATGACAGATTTCAGGTGCCTGGTTTTCAGGTAGACCCGACGCTGGTAGATAAGCCTAACTGTTGGGTTTAACTCTGGCAGACGTAACTTCAATGGTAGACCCAGCGTACATTTCTGTGGCCCGTCGGGTTTAGGCAGCGAATGACGGTTGAGGTCAACGTTGTGGTCGTTCTTCAACGAGACCCTACATAAACTTCTACAATTTTGTTCTATTGCTCGGAGTCCCTTCTTTTTTTCACAATAACTTCCGTTCCCAAAAATGCCTTAATCCCTGCGGTGTTCCAGGGTATAATTTAACACTAAGGAAGAAAAGACCCTTTTAACCACTTTCACATTTCCTTTCCATTCTCACCGAAGGATTGAGGCAGTAAAAAAATCCCAGGTAATACCTGGTACCACGTAATCCTTATACGCTACTTTTTTTTTTTACGTCTTCGCATTCCCAGTTACAATGGCTTGGCTGTAGAACTTCTACCCACCTCCGTTAGTGATGTTTTAATGTATTTTTAATTTACGTCAAAACAGTTATGGCTTGCAAATGTTTGACGAAGTGGTACCTCGTTGGATTCGGAGGGAGTACGTAAAGGAGCGCGAAGGGAGACTGTCGTCCCGGAGATATTACGTATTTTCATTTCGAGGCGAATCGATTCGGCAAATTGGTCAATCGCTTGAGAGGGGTCAAAATTTCCAGCAAGGAGCGAAAGGGTGTACGTGTGTGTGTGTGTGTGTGGAAGGAGCGGAGGTCGTGTAAGGCAAGGAAATTGTTCCGACGTGTCCACTTCCTCCCGGGCTGATGAGTTCCGTTTGAACCCCCCTCGACGGATGGCGGCCGGTCAGCTCCTCGGGAAAAGAATCAAGCCTCCGACCTGGATCAAACTTAGCCTAAGCGCCGGGCACTCGATTCGTCGATTTATCGAGTTTCCAGGCTTCTCGCGCGCCGCCGTCCGCCACTTAATTGAATATTTTCCTCGGTCCGCCTAAAAGTGCCGCTATGTCCTCGAGCGAAGTTCTCGCGCTCGTTTCCTCAATCCTCATCGCCGGCTATTAACCTAATTTCGAAAAAATTACCTTCACTTCCTCAAATGAAGTTCCAAGTCTGGGATATCAGGAATAATAAGATTCACTGTAACTTAAACAGAAGTGAAACAACGCTTTACAGTGATTCAAAAAAGTGAAGACGGACCAACTTTTTTAATATCGAACCGAAGAACATCATTTTTTGTGAGATACTAGAAGGCTTAGTTTATTATGTAATGAGCAAAGAAAATTCATTCAAAATTCTTAATGATCGCTATGTCGAAGAACCATATTCTTTTTAAATTTCATCTAAGATTAATAAAAAGGACATTATATATTAAAATAAATGAATTATAAGTTCTTCATGTGCATAAGATTTTCGTCCCTACATAAAGAAATATTTTGACTATCAGGTACTTCTTAACAAACAAAGGTTTTCATGGAGCTATATTTTTGTAGAAATTTATTACACTTAAATTGAGTCAACTGTGGTTATTCAAAGCGAGTTATATCGAAACTGAAAACCGAAATTACTTTCTGCCAAGCCACAACATACATTAAATAAATGAAGCCCATACTCGCAGGACAGAAATAAATCAAGTGTACAAGAGATCCTAAACTATTCCAAAGAAGCGAATGAAAACAGTTGTAAAAATTAGGTCCGTAGATAAAGAGGAAGGACAGGGTGTCGCATATCCCCGACGCTTTAATGCCGTGGAAGCGGGGCGATGTATCGGCGCTGAAAGCGTGCGAAGGAGGTTAGGCGTTAAAAAGAAAATCGGCAAAGGCTAATAGAGAGACGGCGGTAAAAGGGGGCGAGGACGGTTTCGTCTAGGACCGATCGCAAAAGCATCCGACATTTTTAATGTCGCGCAAGAGTGGGTACTTAGTAGCTCGTGACTCTCGGTGGCCCCCTTTTGCCCCCCGCGCGCGCGCGCGCGCGCCGGGCCGTAGATATTACCCTTTGGAATAGCAGCAAAAATTATGGACAGCCGATAGTCGAGCAGCCGCTGCAGGGGTGCGTCTCATCCATTTAGGTCCATCACACACGACTGGATGGGGTGAGACTTACCCCGCAGAGGTTCTCACGTAGATTATGACCTCACACTCCTCCTCCTCCTCATCGCACTATACGCCCTGTCCGGCGCAAGAGTCGAGAAAGCACGTACTCACGATTTCTTCCTTTTTCCCTAACCCCCGGGAAAGTCGCTTTGATCAAGTGAAATTATAATAATAGGCCCCCCCGGTTCTCTAGTCCAACCCGCCTCGTGATCAATAGGATTTTTAACTCGGCTCATTTTATTTCTCGTCTCGATTTCTTATATCTACGATCGAGACACTTTTAATTTTTATTACAAACCCTAATAAAAAAGTTAAAAACCATGTCCTTTACTATTTTCCTCGCGATTTCAATGAATACCAAGTATTTTTAAATTTTTGTTAGACATTCTATAGTAAATTAAGCTCTCTAAAATTCCACAGAAGATAAAGTTCTTTGATCCAATACTAATAATTTTATACCGTTTCGAAATGTGTACGAATATTAATGGAAGTCACTGTATCTTTTAATTCCTTAACCGGATGAACCTCCTTAACGACGTCCTTATAAGAATTTGATGCGATTAAGATTGACCTCACGATTTTCGTAGGAACTCGGTCCGATTCGTTTGATACCGAAGAACGCGTGCGATTCGTAAGTCACGCGTGACCGGCTCGATCCTTCAGATCGTTCCGAGGCCCGTCGAGTGCGCAGGAGGGCGAAGGGGGCAGATTTATCGATTATTCCCGGTCCAGTGATCCCCTTTCGTTGCACGTCCACGGCCGGCCCCGGGACGCGTGTGTACAGCACGCGGAATTTACGACGGCAAACATCCGTAATATCCCTATACAGTTCGACAAGAAAAGATCCTCCGCGCTCGCTCAAGTTTTACAACCGCTCCCGGTATCGATCCGCGGCCCGGCCCGCGTTCTAATCCCTCGAAATTTCAATCAAAACCCCCGACTAATATTTCTTTCTTTAAAAAACGGGGCCGGCGGAACAACGCGACGCGCCGCCGGGGTTCCGATCAGCGATTCCATTTGCTGGTGCAAATCCACCCGGGCACGCGGAATACATTAACCGCGAGCACAAACACGCTGTTCNTACTGTAGAGTGAGCAGAAATAGGGACATGAGTAGGAATAGGTACATTGACCTCATTAGAATAATATTTCCATGCACAAAATTTCATAATAACGATTGCGACCGAACGGTATAAAAAATGACGAACGGGTAGGAACTTCTGAGGGTAAGTGTACGCNGAGAGAGAGAGAGAGAGGAAAAAGCAAATCTTTTTCCATTAACATCATTTACCGTGCGCGGAGCACGCTGTTCGCGTACACGATACACACGCAGGTACACTGCCACCCAAAAGTACATCGACATTTGCTTGGCTAAAAGTAGTAAGAGAATTGTTAAGTAGTTTTATGGGATTTGGTGTACTGGCTTGAATATCAATAATAATAGTAATAATAAGTTGATTAATGGAAAGGAGGTTTTGTGATACATAAATGGTAGTGATTATTGCAGTGCAACAGAATGTTGAGAAATAAAAATAAAAATGAATTTCAAGATGGTAGTAATAATAAGATAAAAAACGAAGAAAAGGAAGAATGAACTAGTATAATAGTAGTAATAATAATAGTAATAATAAGTTGATTAATGGGAAGAAGGTTTTATGATATATAAATGATAGTGAATAATGCAGTTCTGTGCAACAAAATGTTAAGAAATAAAAATAACAATGAATTTCAAAATGATAGTAATAATGAGATAAAAAACTAAGAAAAGGGAGAATACACTAGTACAATTATAATAACAGATAGCAGAAGATAAAGGTAAAAAGTAATAATAGATAAAATACCGAAACCATAGCATTTACATCCACTGCGTTTTAATTCTAGGTTTTACTAAACTTGGCATTCTGACTATTTTTTTTTTTTCGTCATTTGAACAGCAGTATAATTCCAGTCCATTTCCTGAAGTTCGCATAAATTTTATTTATACACTATACAAAGAACAAACTAAAACAAGAAGTAAACTATTAAAATAAATCATGATTCAATAAATTTGATGATAAGGTGAATGTACTTATTTTTACTCATACCCCTATTTCTGCTCACTCTACAGTATTTATATTATTAAAAATTTACGATTTATTTAACAAATGAACAAAAATATATTTGAATTATATAAATATTACTTAATTCAAAAATATTTTTTGTTCATTTGTTAAATGAATCATACATTTTTAATAATATATTATAAATACTGTAGAGTGAGCAGAAATAGGGACATGAGTAGAAACAGGTACATTGACCTTATTAGGATAATATTTATATGCACAAAACTTAATAATAACGATTGCGTTAAAAATATTTTTGAATTATATAAATATTACTTAATTCAAAAATATTTTTTGTTCGTTTGTTAAATAAATCGTAAATTTTTAATAATATAAATACTGTAGAGTGAGCAGAAATAGGGACATGAGTAGGAATAGGTACATTGATCTCATTAGAATAATATTTCCATGCACAAAATTTCATAATAACGATTGCGACCGAACGGTATAAAAAATGACGAACGGGTACGAACTTCTGAGGGTAAGTGTACTTGCATCTGTGGAGAGATCGCGTGAGTGAGATGCGTACACGTTCTCGCGGTGACTGCACTCTCTCGCCCTTCGTACAGCAGTATTACGGTCGCGCGGGGGTAAACCGCCCTGGCCTCGAGGAGCCGAGAGCGGGAGCCCGCAGGGGTACGCCACGACAACCCCCGTAGCAACCCCTCAAAATCAACCGAACTCTCTACACTCGCCCCGCGCTCCCGCTCTCCTTTCGTTGATCTTCTCCCCCCTCACCCCTCGCGGCCCGATCCCGCCCCACTTGCACCCGACTGATCCATTCTGTAGACGTTAATACCGCGAGAGGTATCCCGACCCGTGGCCCTATTCTCGCTCGGAAACCGACCGCGCTCGTGCTACCCTCCTTCGAGGCATTATGGGCTAATATCAACCCCCGGGCTGCACCGAGAAAAATCTTACGCGGGGCTTCCGTTCGGTTTCGCGAAGGGTGCACCCATTGAAACGCCGCGATCCTTACAGAAATCCGGCGTTCGCAGTACTTCGGCGAAGTAAACGTCTCGATTCCTGCTTCACGTATTTTTCCACGCCTTTACGTTACATTAGAACAAGCCAATGAGTAATGATTAACGAAATTTAACACGAGACGAAAAAACCGTAGGTAAGAATTTCCCGGGGAGGCAAAAACGAGTTCGTCGGAGCTAATTAAAAAAGCAGTTTGGAGAAGGTCTCGGATGGAAGTAGCAGCTCCTCGAAAGCCCTTGACGAGCGAAATCTCATTCACCAACAAAAAAGGAGAGGGAGAAGAGAGTGCCGTGAAAAAAAAAGGAGTTTCGATCCGAAATTCGAAAGTGGCAATATATACACGGGTGGGACAGGTGTCGCAATATCGGCGAGGTTCGATCGGGTGAGCCTCTCCTTAAAGAAGAGCGGGATTCACCGACGGCCGCGCGCACAATAAAATCCCGTCTCTCCCCGTTCGAAAAGGGATTGCAAATACGGCGGGCGGCGGCGGTGACATAGAAGCGCCCTTTGCATTCGGGATGCAAGCGGCAAGTTAAGACTGAAGTTTGAAACACAATCAAGGGGCCCTATAAAGGGCACCCGGCAAACGGGGCCAGCAATAATGCATGCGGCGTGCATTCTACCCTTACCGAAAACCCACCCCTCACCCCCGAACCGGCCGCCTCCTCGTGCCGTCCGCGCGAGAGTAGATGGGGTTCTTTGTGCTCTAAGGGCTTTGCGCCAGAGGCTTCGGATATATACCGGGGGAGAGCTAACACCATTATCTAATACTCCCGGGTGCCCATATGTGGTGTTCCAGCTACGAGCCACCGTGCCATTCTCGCGAAACCTCGGCCCCACCGGTCATCCCTCGCCGATCGCCGCCCCGAAACTCCCCTCCGGGCGCACGCACACACAAACACCACCGCCGGCTCTCTCGCTCTCTTTCTCTCCGCGTTTCTTTTATTATCGCAGACCCCGCTATTTAGCCTCCTACCGGTCTAATTACGGATAACAAGCTGCAAAACGGATTCTTTGTCGCGTCCGATTGATATTCCCGGAGATAAGTTCGGCGTTGTTCGCCGCCAGCTTTCATGCTTCTACGGTTGAAATAAGGGACGACGGTTCTAGTTTTCCTTTAAATTACATGTGTGCCCCGTATCGCGGCAGTGTATCGGTGAAACGGGATACTTGTCATCCTGTTTGCACTCGGTACGATAAATTACTTGTAATATACGTATTACATGGAACTAAATCACGGATAATGTGTATTATTTTTGCGCGCGAGCCCGCTGATGAAGCTCTTATGGTGATAATGCAATGTTTGCTCGTTTGTAAAATGTCTGATGTGCGTTAATTTTGTCAAATGGAAACGAACGGAAATATGGGTAATTCCCCAATTCTATGGCCCGTTCGGCTCGTTAATAGACTGCGGACTTTTATACGAAATGGTCACAACAAATGTATTTATGTTACGGGGTTGGAAAAAACCTTGTCATTTAAAACATTCCAACGAGCGTCCGCGTTTTTATATTAGGGAGACCGGAAAGTAATATCGCTTTCTTAAATTAATAAATAAAATAATAATCTATGTATAATAAAATATGTATATAAAAAATATATGTGATAATAAAATATGAATAAATTTTTAACAAGTTTTTATTTTCAATCAATAATCAAGTTCGTTATCAACAACCTTTTGCCATCTAGTGTGCAAATTTTCAATGCCGAACCGATAAAAATCAATTGGTTTTTGAGTAAAATATCTCGAGATGTGGCATTTTGGACATCATTCAAATTTTCAAATCTTTTGTCACTAAGAAAATGTTATAGCGATCGGAATAAATGGAAATCCGAGGGTGCGGTATCGGGCAAGTATTGTACTCCCACCCGAATTCATTAATTTTTTCCAAGGTTCGTCTTGCACAGAGATTTTGAAAATTAGTTGACCAGTCAATTGCAGAAGACAAATTGTCTTGCTCGTCTCGTTTCCCTAAAGCGTGCCTTTTAAGTGCTATTTCAGCCGGTGAGGTAAATCCGCTTAGAAGGAAGGGTAAATATTTGGCCGTTTTCAACTCTTCAGGGCTTAGTATCGTTGGCAGGTCGGGCTGAATCGTAGGATTAACCATGGTTCCATGAGCCATCAGCAAGTATCTCAGCATTAATTTGCCTAGACCGCAAACAATAAACCACTTACAAGGGTTACCAAGGCGGTTACTAAGGCGGAGCAGAGACCCTTGGACACCGCTGCCGTCTATTATCTTCTCAATATTCAGTGGCACCGGCTTCTTATGGGTTGGGTAGAGACTTTTAGTTCCAGAAATAATGTTTCTATTGCACGACTACGGCAATTCAAATAACCTCATCATTTAAGACAGTGAGTATACCTGCACCTACAGTCGTTAGACTATAAGTAGATTCATTAACCTGCTCTCATCTTGTATTGTGTTGCAATAATAGGGACTGTCAATAGTTAGTAGAAACCAGTATAAATCGGAAGGAATACTGCTAGAAATGACATTTAGATAAATGTCCCATTATTGTTCAAATCCCGATTTCTACTCAAAGGAATATTAAATTACTCTATAAGTTGGACATTTAATTGACTCGTAAAAAATGATTCAAGTAAAAATTTGCTCAGAGGAATTAATACAAGATTTCAGTGCAAAACAGAAATATACAAATTTCAATTGTTATATGTTTCGAATTTTTACTAACAAAAGTTTTCGTGACCTACTTTTGAAGTCACCCAGTTTTGAAACCAATTGTGAGGGAAGTAGACCGCTGCGAGTCAAATTGGATTTTACCTCGATTCGTTCGTCTCGGCTGACCTTGGCAAAACCCTTAAAATCTCGTTTGAACCGTGCGAAATCTGAAACGCAAAATGCCAAAGTTTGGCTACTCGTGTCTAATTTCGTAGACCCGCCGGTTGGTCAGGATTCTAGCTTTTATGCTCCCTAAGCCGCGTCTTCTTCTGCGGACTAGAAAGACGTCAGCAAATCGGATTAAGGGATTTCCTGTTTAGGAATACTGAATTCCATTCAACCGTGTTTCCTTCTTTAATTCCGTCAAGTATTATTCAGAAAAAAAAGTCAGATCAATTTCATATCTTTTTATCATTTGAAAATAATTGATTTAATAAAAAATGTTAAAAGTTGTTATTATTTAAAGATTGTTAATAAAATATCAATCTGGAATCTCACAAATTATTTAATATCTGATTTCTTCTATATTATAAAAAGTAGAAATTCAATTACATTCAGGGTAATTGAATTATTAGTTCATTATTACTATTAATAATTAACTAATTCACATTATATTAATATATAATGATTTTACTAAATCTCCCTAAAAAATAGTTCTTCGCAGTAATACGTTTGGCTCGCAAAAAAATTTCAGTAAAACGTCGAAAAAATTGGCCGACCTTCTGGCTGGATAAATTTCAGAAAATTTTATCGACGCGTGAATCAGATCTAATAAAACGGTCGTGCGTTACATCATTGCCAAGACCGCCGTGCTACCATTCTGGCTAGGGAAATGAGCCGATTATCCACCTCGAAGGCCACCTCGGTGCCGAGAACTTTCACGAGTTTAAGCGAGCGCGTCGCACGTGCCATCACTCTTCTTCTCGTTCTTGTTCCTTGATCTCCTTGAAACAGCATCACACCGTGTAAATTATCCGTCTCGTTTGGTCTTGGTGGGCCAGCGGTGGCCGCGGCAGCACAGGCCACGCGCCATATAATTCTCGGCCAAGCAGGCAAATAAAGAGGTGTACACGGGCGGCGCTCGCCCCGTAAAAGTTTACGAGAGCTTTCTAACGCGCGCCCGAACAACACACACCCGGGCTTGGCGTACGACTCCGTCATAAATTTCTCGGCCAGTCGCCACTGGGCCCCCCCCGGTCCATCTCCGGCGTGCCGGCCGCAACAACGGCCGACACATCGGAGGCACTGCAACCGGGCTGAAGGAGGATGAAAGATGTGAATCGCCGTTAAAGCTTTCCCGACAAATTTCTGCGGAACGCACTCGGCTCTCTGTTTTCTCCTTTATGATCTTACGGAGAAAACTCTCTCTCTCTCCTCTCTTTTGCGAGGGAGGAGCGCACGGTGAGCTGGTTATGTTAGAATGCCGGGTTCTGTCACTGTCCCGCTTGCGTGAACCGAGGCCTTTTCTGGCCCGGGTTTTACCTCGTGCCTGGAAACGGCGGTCGAGTTGAACGTGCAGAAACGGGCAGCAAACCGGGCGGCATAAATATTCGCGTCAATCTGTGCGACAATCGTTGTGAAAGGGAGACCCAGTGACCTAAAAGTCCGCAGGGCTTTTCACCGGAC